>JALNIO010001173.1:50663-72301 GCA_023509875.1 Rugonectria rugulosa
CAAGTGAGAGAGAGAGACTAACAGAGAGGCTGAACTGGAACAACAGCTACAACACCATTGTCCAGCGCCACGACGCGGTTCCCCCCTCTAAGAATAAGTACGAATAAGCAAACAATCTGCCACCAGTCTACTACCTACTCACTAAGTTACTCTGGCCTTCGCTTCTAGACTCTCACCACACCATCAGATAGGGAAGCCTACGCGCCATTGGGCATTGCACCAAAGCAGAAACGCCTCTGGCCTCCTCCCCCCCATCCCCAACGACGGGCTTCTACTTTAGGTTGCTGCAAACTAGGCCCCTTCGTCCCTCTCCACCAGCTCTCTTTAGGAAGGCCACTATCTTTTTTTAAACGGGCCATGGCATGACTTTGCTTTTGCTGAAGCCAATGACTCTTTGGTTTTGGCCCAGGTCCGCCATTCGAAAAGGTCTGGGCAACGCCCACCTCCCTCCACACATGCACACACACGCATTGAAGGCACAAGCACAGCACAGGAGTCCAGTTTTATTTCACTTCATGTCTCTCTTGTGTCATTGTTCTGTCGGCGAGATTGGCCCGTCGTCATTTCCCGCTGAAACAGGGTCGTCTGGTGGCCTCGAGGGGGCCCTCAACCTCCCCGTCGCAAGCGTGCAAGTAGAGTGAACGACCATGCCCGAATGGTCTGTAGTGGCTTGCAGGGGATGGGTGCATGTGCTCTTTTGCTGCTGAGGTTTGCGAGGGCAAATGGGACAAGGGAGCGGGTCGTTGTATGCGTGTGTGTGTGTGTGCCCAAGTTTCTTCTCCCTCTTCCTGGCTTGTTTTGTGTGCGTGGTATTGTTGCCCGCATATCAGCTCTTCTGATGCATCACCCGCACGCGCCCCGGACTCCTTTTTTTGTCTTGTTTGACTGTGCCGCTGCTTGGTTTCAATGCCGTTGCTTAGCGGATCGGCATCACACACAGACACAGACACAGACACCCAAAGAGAGAATGCACTTCATCTGCTTGTTGGCCTCGAGTCGGGGCCAACGATGCACCTCAGCGGGATGTGCAGCGGGACGACGGGGCCGTAAGCTTCATTCACGAATCGACCAAAGGGACGAAATGAATGGGCAACAATTGGGTAACAAGATCAAGAAGCAAGAGACAAGAGACAAGGGACAAGAGAAGCAGATGCCCAACAAAGAGTGGTGGAGTGGAGAAGGGAGGCTTTCTTCTTCTTCTTCTTCTTCTTCTTCATCATCCCGTAACGGACCGCACAATGCAGACTTCTGCTTGGCTCCTTTGTCGTCTTTTCTGGTTCGGGGTCGGGCTTCTAGTTTCCATTTGGTCAGCGCAATCTTCTCTTGGACGATCCGGTGTTCGGCAGACCCGAGTTTAACTGGTAGCTTGCATGGGATTGGACAGCAGCGAGACCAGAGGCGGCGCTAGGCCCGGCAATGCTTGCGTTCCGGGGGTTGGCCTGCAGGGCAGGGTTGAGGGTTGAGGGGCCTTGGCTTTCTTTTGTCTTTTGTCTTGCTGCCGCCCGCATCATTTTGTACGTAACTTTGATTCGGATTGTGTGATTGATGCTGGGTTCAGGTACATGTACGTAGACAAGCATGGCTGCAAGATTTCATCTACGGCACACATCTTCGTACGAGGGAGGCGATATTCCATCCGCATCCGTGTCCGAGGACAGGTACAAGACACAATGCGATATGAGACACATTTCGGGGCTTGACGGATACAGGAGATGCAGAGACAGCATGAAAGAAGCCCGTAAAGCAATGCTGCATAGAAGCCGATACGGGTTTCACCGTCCATTCCACCCGAGCATGGCCCATTCCAGCGGTGAGGGGGGAACAAACAATCCCCCCCGACAATCGCGGTGGCACAGTGCATGTCTTGAGTATCACCATCTGTGTTGCTTGAGTGCAACTGCTGCAGCTGGCACCTCATGCTTGCGTCTTTCTAGAAGGGCGGCAGAAGCCATCTCTTCAGCGAGGAGGGGTGCCACAAGATCAGGGTCAACAGGGGGGAGCCGACGTGAGAAACACCGCATGGGGGGAACATTGGGTCACTCTCTTCCCCCCAGAATAAGGGAACACAAGCAGCAACGGACAACAACGGACAGCAACGAGTGAGCAGGCGCAGGGCCCTGAGGAAGGTTTGGGGGGTCAATGGCCGTCTGTCCTGAACGGGGATCTCCAACCATTTCGCCCGCTTGCTGCAGTGCTGCGCTGCACTGCACTGCTGCAGGGGACGCGGTGCAGACGACGCGGAGGACGGGTTACCTGCCAGGGTTGCCGCAGGCGATGCAGAGCCGGGGCCAGTATTGCGGGCGTTGTCTCTTCTCCATCGTCACGACCGCGACGGTAGACAAAGGCAGACGAGACCAGACCCAACCAGACCAGACCAGGGGAGGACCAGAAAGTCAAGACCAAGTGTCAGGCACTTGCTTGATCAATCAACAATCAGCCGTCAGTCCAATCCGTCATGAACCCTGTGCCGCATGGCCCAGGATTGGGCTTGTAATCATATGGCCCGCCACTCAGACAACCGCTCCCACTGCCACTGCCACTCCCACGTCCACCAAGTACGAAGTACCTACCTACAGTACCACTCCTAAACCGCAAGAGAGGGCCGAGAAACTAAAACAAACGAGAGCAGGGCAAAGGGGGCAACCGATTGCTACGCTATCGACGAAGCCAAGCCGCCTTCCCCTTCCCCTCGCCTCTTTTCCTTTCCTCTCGGCCCCCGAAAGGCCAAGCCAGCAAGCAAGCAGAGCAGACATGGCTTCAGCACTGCACGCCCGTCCGCATCATCCGGTACGGGGGCATTCCTTGCCTGGAATTGCGTGTAACGCGAACTCAAAGAGAGAATGCGGCCGAAAACCCTCTTGATGCTGTCAACTTGGCAACATACCGGTGCTCTATGCTCTACATGTCTATGCTCTGTACTCTATACTGCCCGTATGTAATGTATGGATTGCTCCGGGGAGACGAGATTGATGATCTGCATGAGGGCCGGTATGTATGATACAGAGTACCTGGCAGCACCTAGTAATACAAACGTAATGTCGTGTACTACCAGCACCACCTTCTACTCGTACATGCTGCATTACTCAACCCTTGTCCATCCATCACACCCACATCACACACCACGCACCACACGCCATACCATACACCATACGGAGTACGGATACAGACGCCATAGGCCACACCTTCCATCACTCTGCAGCGACCTTCCCTTTGCGAAGGCGTGTGCTGTGCGTGTGCCCGTGTGCCTGTGTGCGGTGCGTGTGCGGTGCGTGTGGGCAACTTGGCAACCCACGACAAGACGAAAACGACAACGACAGGCAGATGAACAGAGAGCGAGGGCTCCAGCAGAAGAGATTCTTCAACAAATGACGTTCCTGAAACGGTGTTGGCTTTAGACCAGGGCCCCCTGGAGCGACGAGGCAGCTAGAGGATGGGCTAGCCAGGGGGCTGAGGGCCAACGTGGGCCGACTACGAGAGCGAGTCCTCCGGCAAGCCCGTTATAATGTCTCACGCCTAACCCAGTCCACAGAAGCCTTCTAGAAGGGTTGGCTTTCTCTTGCATTTTCCATTTTCCCTCAGAAATACTCTCTGTACTCACAGACCTTTCCCACTGGTCCAAAGAAGGTGCCCCTCTCGTCTTTTGGTTCTCTCCTCTCCCTCCGTCCACCGCCACGAAACCATCACCAACCACGACCACCACCCACGACCTTTTACCAACCAACTATACATTACCTCTCCGTCTACTAATCGTCGCTGGCTGGCGATCTCTCCTCTCCTTTAATAACTCGTCCGTCGACAGCACACGAACAAGCCCCAGGCTCCGTAGATTGCGCTTCCGCTTCCGCTTTGCGTTTCCAGGCAGCCAAGTCAATCCTTTGACTCCTCACGACGAATCCCTCATTTGACCAACGCGCCTCCCCAGGCCTCGACTCTGACTGCTCAGATTAACGACACCCGACGATAATCTACCCATCCTTTGGCCCTGCATTTCACGCCGTCAGTCCACTCGGTCGCATCCCCCGGAACGTTCCATGCGAGTCTTATCGCCGGCTGCTGCCTCCTCGCCCGAATCCTGACCAGAGTAAAAACGTCTATCTTTGCCTGTAACGCACGAACTTCGTGCTCGCATTCCCTCCAAGCGCTGAGCGCGCGCATCATCGCCCCGTCCGACGACTCGAGCGGCGAGCATTGCGGCGACATGTTCAATTTCCCTGTCCAGGACGAATCGGCCGTGAGGCCTTTGTCCGACGAGGACCAGCAAGTATTGCTTACTCTTGCTCGACGGTATGGCGTCTCCAGCCTCGTCTGTGCATTGAGCGGGCTTGGTACACCATGTAAGTTGCCATCTGCATACTGCACACCGCAGCCCTCCCGTTGAAGTGGCGGCCTCGAGTTGCACAAGGGCTCACACATTAAACACAGCGCGTGCATCGACATTCTCCGCCACAACTCTCCTCAGCAACACCAGCGCCCCCTCGCTCACATGGAGCAGCTCCGAGGCTTCCCACGCCCGCTCCGATGCCGCCTCGATACGGACCCAATCGACGTGGCATGATGGAAACGGCGACGTTCCCTCGATTCACGATGGCGACATGGGCAAGTTCAACGAGCGGACGTGGCTTGACTCGCCCGCCCTCATGCAGTCACCGCTCCCTACCGGCGACGTCACCTCGCATCCTTCGCCTCGACACGTTACGCCGACATCTAAAAAGTACCAGTGCCCCATGTGCTATCTGGACAATAATCCCGTGGGCTTTGGTCGCAAGAGCGACTTCAAGAAGCACCTGTACAACTTCCACGGCAACGACACGACGTGGCTGTGCAAGACCAAGGGATGCCACCTCTCCTTTGCGACCGAGCGTGCCTACAGCACACACGCCAAGGAGACGCATCGCATGGACGCCCTGCCCAACAGCACGGCCAAAACGGAGCTTTGCCCCCAGGTCGTCTTTGCCTGCGGCTTCTCCAACTGCAAGGATCGCGTGTTCGAGGCTGCCAACAGTGAGCAGGCCTCCAACAGCCGCGACAAGTACTTTGAGCACATTGCCAAGCACTTCGAGGACGGCTTCGACGTGAACAACTGGGAGTACAAGATTCAGCTGCACAACCTGATGCGCCAGTCCAAGGTCAAGTCTATCTGGAAGACGTGCATCTGGCCCAAGGAGAGGCGGCAGCAGCTCACCTGGCGTGCGCGCTCCTCGGGTGACTTGAAGCGCATGCTCGAGGCCCGTCACCTTGGCGAGGACATTTCGACTCTTGTGCGCCTGGCATTCATTCTCGGCACCTCCCCCTTTACCAACCCCAACACGCCTCCTCCCAGCGAAATCGACCTTCAGTTTCCTCTGCCTGTCCGCTCGGAGTGCTTGATGGACACTGTTGGTCATGCCGAGGGAGCGCAGCCCTCCAAGGCCGAGTCTTCCAGCGGCTCCGCGAATGCCAGCTCCCCGGGCACCGCGTCGTCGAAACAGCAACCGCAGACGCCCCAGCCTGCTGCCCTACCAGCCCGACGGATCAAGCAGGAGACGAGGCCGTCCACTCCTGTGGACGGCCTCCCTGAGCCCATGATCCAGGACGACCTGACCGCCGGCCCGCACCCTGGAACGCCCTTCCCCATCCCCAACGAGACGGTGTGGCCGGTCGATGCCCCCAAGTTTGCCCCGGACCAGATGAACACATTTGCCGACGCCTCGATGACCTATATCCTCCCCGGACAGGAGCTTCCTCAGCAACAATGGGCCACCATGAGCCCGGCCAACATGTCGCCCGCCAACATGAGCCCCCTGCCGCAGTACCAACAGGACGAGATCATGACCAACAACGTCTACATGACGCCCAACCCCAGCCAGCCGTCCTCGGCCCGCCCCGCGACGCCCATCCCCTCGAAGCGACCAGGCTCGTGGGGCAAGCGCTTGAGCCTGGAGAACCTGCGGCCCAAGAAGAAGAGCAACAGCATCTACGGCAGCCCGGCCTCCGACACCGAGGCCGTGCCGCCCGTGCCGGCCATGTACGCCGCCGAGATGATGCCCACGTCAGTGCCGGCCGGCTACGACCTGCCGATGCGGATGGGCCACCCTCACCAGCACCAGCAGCAGCAACACCACCACCACCAGGGCTTCACGTCCAACCCCATGGGTTACATGCAACAGGCGCAGATGCAGCAGCAGCTCGGCTCGCCCACGACGTTTTACATCGATGAGGACATTAGAATCTAAAAAGGGGGGAATTCCCGGCAAGGAAAGGATATAAAGACCACCAAAAGCGTTGAAGCATTTTGTTTCCATCATGATTTTCTCCCTTTTTTTCCCCCTTGGGACCCAAGTTGGGGTCTCAAAAACTCATCATCGGCGCTTCCGTTTTTTACTACAAAATACGCTGTACTAATATTGCTCTCTGCTCTTTTTCTCTCTCTTCCGCTGCCTGCCTGCCTCGGAGAGGAGGAGGAGGATGACGATAAGGAGAAGAACTCGCCGAACATTATGACCGGGATACCCAATTTCTCCTCATCTCCCTTTTTACGAGGTTCACTACACCATCAGTTTCTTTTGTCACCAGAGCCCACAGGGCACACCTTTTCTTGTCTCTCTTGAGTCATATTGTTGCCTTGCTTTTGTTTGCTTTTTCTCTGCTCTTGTATGTCATCCTGTTCATAACTTTTTTTTTCGTTTGCTTTGAAGATACCACGGTGTTGAAGAGACAGTGTCATGGAAACGGGGGCGAGGGCAAAGGGAGACGGGACTTGATCAAATGGGGTCCCTCTGGGCATTTTTATTTTTTTGTTGATCTCTTTGTGTTGTTTTTTCCTGGTTCTGGAAGAAGAGGTGGGAGAGAAGGGGAAAGAAGTGGATGGATTGAACTGGGCAGATACCCTTTGTATGCCTGTAGGGATGGGAAGGAGAGGGTTCTATAAGGTAGAGATGTTGGAGGGTATAATGAAGGCCATTCAAGATGATTTGTTTTGCTCATGTGACGTCTCATTATTGAAGTGACATGCTACATCCGTACATGCTGGGCGTGAACAAGTTTTGATGACGAATACCGCTGGTGTATCCTTGATGTCTTCATTCTTGCTTTTCATTCCTGCTTCATTCTCGGGGCTTCATGCGCCAATCTGCCCAGACATTTGGACAAGCCATATATCTGAAGATTAATGTCCGTATGTTGTGCCGGGTCTGCTCACCTCGTGGTGAAGCCTATTCCTTCTACGAATTGTAGTCTCGTCGTGCATTTTCATTCAATCACACTGTTTGACCGCTCAAATTTTCTCTTACACAGCGGGAAATCCGGCATTTTCAATCTCATCCCTTTCCCCCCGCCGACTTTGGCAGATCCTTCAAGTTCCATGATTGAGCCGCAGACGTGGCCGGGGCTCTCATAGCTGTCTTCAACGTCACCACTATCCCAGTGGTAAGCAAGCAAGATGGACGTGAGCTTGTTCGACTCACATGTCTCTGGGATGAAGTGGAAAATTGTTCACTGGGATTTTTGCATGGAGCAGTTGCAAGTTCTTGCTCCTGCACCTGACAACGTTGACGAGTTGCAGCAGGCGAAGAACATTGTGGATAATGACGATGCCGCGTAGGAGAGCCAGACGTATTGTTGCTGCGTGTTCGATGGACTCGAGAAGTTGATAGACGACATCAGATGCCAAGTTTCTTCAGGACGCAAAGGAGATTGATGGGTAGAGCCAAAGTGATACTTTAACGCAGTGTGATTGAAGACTACCTACCTATGAAACGCGAATATGAGCGGTGCCGTAGTTGATGATGGCATCTATCGTTTATCTGTTTCCATTGATGATTTCAACTGCCCTCTGGCAGCATACGGCGCGTCATCAGATGCCCGACACTCGACACCCGTGTCTGGATTCCGGGCATGGCGATGTCGTCCGTACATCGAATAAACGCCCTTGAACTCAACCCCACAACGAAGCTGGCGACGAGATCCTTCGAAAAATGCAATACCCTAAAATGTAAGTAGACAGCCGCAGAAGGTTCAAAATCCGACTTTGGGGCGCCGACTGGAAATCACTCATCTGGATCAAGCTTGGCTTCGTTCCCTGCCTATGTGGACTTCTTGTGAAGCACCATGGTCAGCGTGTGGACGTGGACTGGGTACTCCTTGCTGAAGTTAATTTATCTCATTGGAAAGCTGTGAACTAATGATGCTGATATTCTTGGCTATATAAACGTCGATTTCAGATACCGACGTAGCTCATTTTCCAAGCATGGGACTTTCAAGTCCAGAGTGCTCTCAGTGTGTGAAAGCTCAATCCAGCACCGTGGTGTACCTGCTGATACAACGGCACAATGTTCAGCTATGTTGTGGGAGGCTAGATTGATGAGTTAGCTGCAGCATTGCACTCGAATATGGCAATTTTGAACGACTGTACTCCATGCTGCGATAATCTCTTCTGGGATAACTCTTTGTGATTATACCTTGCTGAGAGGCTCTTGAGCAGATCAGCAATCGACATGACTTCATAAGGCGGCTACAGTCAAGCCCTAGAGCTATTCTTTAGCATGGGTAATAATTTTCGGAACGCTGATGTCAATGATTTTGCATCATATCTAGAGCTACTCCTCCTGTCATGTGAGAAGTGTTGGTGGCAAGAGACCAGACAATTACTTTTGCTTCACTCTGGATGACAACATCCTCAAGGACGAATAGAGCAGTGGCAGATATCTAGACCGATAGATGGGAACCAGAGTATTCAAGTCAAAGTCGCATCCATAATAAAAGAGGACGTTGTTATGACAGTTGAACCTGCCATTAGCCTTCTTGAGGAACCAGGTCAAGTTTTCGCCTGCTTCAGAAACCGTCCAGTAAGGGGAAGGGTTCTCCTTTTTTATAGTTGAGAAGACGTTCTCAGCCATATTGCTAAGCCGTCTAGACTTTTCAATACTAAGGGTAGCCAGGGAAGCAGCGCCGGTCTGCAGGTGGAAAAATGATTGTAAGATATGACATATTATCATAATAGTAGCTGGGGCGCGAATCACGCATCGAAGTGTCTGGTACGAGATATCCACAGTCCTTTAAATTCGGCTCAAGAGATGTATCAGACGAAACTTGGCCATTTCATACATTTGCTGTTCGTGCAGACATGCATCCTGGTGGATTGCTGGACATGTGCATCGGCTCTGCAAAGGCTGGGACGGATCTTCTCGAGAGCGTGAATGATTGCCATCTCTCGACTCACTGGTGAGCAGCGTTTCTCGTAAATTCTGTGCCATAGATTGTTTTGTATCGACGAAGACACGGTTGATATGAGAATACTTGCCGATTCTATGATCTAAATTTGGCTGGAGCATCCGATGGAGGCAGACAGAGGTTTGGAGGCAAAGGTTTGATGCGGGGGAGCGCTTTTCCGAGGAATTGGGCTTCGACTGCACTCGAAAGGAGAGTTGGGGGCTGTGTGACTATGCACCACGATCTCTGAATATAGGTCTCGCCTGGGATATTGGAATGTTGAAGTTGATCAATATGAAGAATATGCGGGGAACAGAAAATGATAGTGGCTGGCAAGCGGTTGGGTTCCATCTCTCCCCAGGGCATGGCCAGAGAATGAATCCTGAATTGACACGCCTGAACGTCAAGAGTCGAGTCAGGTTGGATAGGAACATATGAATCATCTTCAAATCGATCGGCGGAACGAAAGGGTTGTTGCGGTGAGCTATACCTGGGGGTGAGTCACTGGTGTGACCGCAAAGCAGGTGTTTTGTATGCAAGTGTCGTGAGATGTGGACGAGAAAGTCTCGGGTTTAAAATTGACGCCGAAGTACGGCAGCTTACCGGCGGAGCAGAATGGAAAGGAGGTGAGCGACGGGGCACCTTGGTCGGAGCTGAATCTGCTCAGATTCGGTCTCGGTAACGGAGGTCGGTAGACGTTAATCACATAAAATTTGAAGGGCCAATTCTCGAATCCCAATGTCTACAGAGCATGTATTTATGATCTGCCATGTCTGCATTCTCATTCCTTCGTCAGGCGCTGTCACGGAATGAAAATCACCTACTCTTTAGTGCAAAAAAACTCCATGTGGCAGAAAAGAGTAGCTTGCAAACTGGCTCCCGTGCCTGAAGTGTGTCAACGTGCCGCGTGCGTTGCCGCCGAGTCCGGGGTACATGGAGTCACGTACCGTGCTGCCGACGGCCAGAAAAGGCAATGAGCAGGCCACCTTATTGTCCGTGAGGGAGGGGTACCGAGTAGGGTTCCCCGAAGTCGTTGTCGTGTCTGCCGTGTCTCACTCTGTGTTTCGTTGTGAACGGACGATGGCCGATGGGAATGAAAGATGAATGGGCCGTGACGACGTGGGCTTGTTACAGAAATCGTGGCATTTGTTGTAGACGTCTTGCTTCACAGCTGAAACACTATCAAGGTAGTCGAGTAGTCTGGTTGTCTGGCAGTCAAGAGGAAACAGCAAGATCTACACTGCATCTGGGGGCGGAAGTAAGAATATCAAATCGGGAATTCGAGATTGAATCATCTGTTGCCACTCAAGCAGGACCTTTGATTCTGCTGTTCCCCCTTAGCCCAGTCACAATGGCAAGCTCACTCAATCGCACAAAACAGGCCAGCGACCTTTCGTCAACCAATCCAGGCGTTCGTCCTAGTGGCGATATCGGCCATTCACATCGTTTCTCATTGGTCAAGAGCCGGCCGATCTCTCTTGCTCTGCTTGCCACCCCTGTCCATATGGCCCGTGCACCATCTCCAACACGGCCAGAACGTCTTTGAGAAGGAGTCACCCAATCACCCACCGAGTTGTCAGCGTCGCTCCCGCCGAAGACGTGCTGCTTTCCCGCTTTCCTCGCTCTAGTTCAGGGTTGTCGCAGGTCGCTCCTTCCTGTTACCCCACATCTTCGCCGGTTCCACCCCGGCCACCGGCCGCCCGACCTTTTGTGATTTTTTCCCCGGCACACCCTTTCTAGTCGACGACTGACTTTTGACTCGTTTTTTTTTTGCCTTTAAAAAAATTGAACCCTTGGAATTGTGACTCGTTCCCAATTGAGCATTTGTCTTCTTCATAAACCACCCTTCCTCTTCGTCCTTTCTGAGGCCTGAAGGCTCTCAGGTTCGCTCTCGCGCTTTCTCACCCACCATCACCACCACCACAACCACGCCCCCAGCTCCTCCACCTCCACGATGCTCCGAACTCGCCAGGCCGCGCGCGCCATCAGGGCCGTCTCCCACGCCCGCGCCTTCACCACCACAGCTTCTGCTGCTGCCATCCAGACCTCAAAGAAGATTTCTCCTAGCACGAGAAATCAGTCGACAACTGCTTCTCCGTAAGTTTCTTCGTTGTTGCTGCCAATGGCCTCGTCATGGGCCCCCGCATGACTTCTGCACTGGCCGCGCTGCCCCTCGTGTATCGTTCAACACCACCTTGAATGAACCAATCATGGGCTCTTGGACCGGCATTGCGCAGATGCAAAGAATTCACAACAGACGGAATCAAGCTAACAATGTTTCTGCAGCGCCCAAGCCCGCGATGTTCCCAGCCCAGCCTTCAATGTCGACAAGGACCAGAGCCATGTCCAGCCCCTCGTCAGGCCACGGAAAAGTGAGATGGATGAGTCGTATGCATTCCTCATTCCAACTTCTTCCTAACCCTGTCTGACCACGATGATATAGATTCATTGGAAAAACCGGCGGTGAAATTTTCCACGAGATGATGCTCCGACATAACGTAAAACATGTTTGTACGTGGTCGTATCCTGCCAATATTGGGAAAAACGAGTCACTAACATGAGTCACCAGTCGGCTACCCTGGTGGTGCTATTCTTCCTGTGTTCGATGCCATCTACAACTCAAAACACTTCGACTTCATCCTGCCTCGACATGAGCAGGGTGCTGGCCACATGGCCGAGGGTTACGCTCGCGCTTCTGGCAAGCCTGGCGTTGTCCTCGTTACCTCCGGTCCCGGTGCCACCAACGTCATCACCCCCATGCAGGATGCCCTTTCCGACGGAACCCCCATGGTTGTCTTCTGTGGTCAGGTTGTGACAACTGCAATTGGCAGCGATGCCTTCCAGGAGGCCGATGTTGTCGGCATCTCGCGTGCTTGCACCAAGTGGAATGTCATGGTCAAGAACATTGCTGAACTCCCCCGACGTATCAACGAGGCTTTTGAGATTGCTACTAGCGGCCGCCCTGGCCCTGTTCTCGTCGATCTTCCCAAGGACGTTACTGCTGGAATCTTACGACGAGCTATCCCTACCGATATTGCCTTGCCTTCCCTACCCAGCGCCGCTTCCCGGGCCGCCATGGAGATGACTAAGAAACAGCTCGATGCGTCCATTAAGCGCGTTGGTGATCTTATCAACATTGCTAAGAAGCCTGTCATCTACGCTGGTCAAGGTGTCATCCAGTCTGAGGGCGGTGTTGAGCTTTTGAAGCAGTTGGCTGATAAAGCTTCTATTCCCGTCACCACTACCCTCCACGGCCTTGGTGCCTTTGACGAGCTTGATGAGAAGTCTCTGCATATGCTGGGCATGCACGGCGCCGCGTACGCCAACATGGCCATCCAGGAGGCTGATCTCATTATTGCTCTCGGTGCCCGCTTTGATGACCGTGTGACTCTGAGCATTTCCAAGTTTGCCCCCAACGCCAAGGCAGCTGCTGCTAAGGGCCGAGGTGGTATTGTCCACTTTGAGATTATGCCCAAGAATATTAATAAGGTTGTGCAGTCTTCCGAGGCTGTTGAGGGCGATGTAGCGACTAACATGAAGACTCTGCTGCCTTACGTGGACTCGCGATCGATGGATGACCGAAAGGAATGGTTCGGCAAGATCAAGGAGTGGAAGGACAAATGGCCCCTGTCTCACTACGAGCGAGCTGAGCGTACCGGTCTCATCAAGCCCCAGACCGTCATTGAGGAGCTGAGCAAGTTGACCGCCGACCGAAAGGACAACACTTACATCTCAACTGGAGTTGGCCAGCATCAGATGTGGACAGCCCAGCACTTCCGCTGGAGACACCCTCGATCCATGATCACTTCTGGTGGTCTTGGAACAATGGGTTACGGTCTGCCCGCCGCCATTGGCGCCAAGGTTGCCAAGCCCGACTCTCTCGTCATCGACATCGATGGCGATGCTTCCTTTAACATGACTTTGACCGAGCTCTCGACTGCTGCGCAGTTCAACATCGGTGTCAAGGTCATTGTTCTCAACAATGAGGAGCAGGGCATGGTCACGCAGTGGCAGAACCTCTTCTATGAGGACCGATATGCGCACACTCACCAGACCAACCCTGACTTCATCAAGCTGGCTGAGGCGATGCGCGTCCAGTGTCGCCGTGTGGTCAAGCCCGAGGACGTCGTGGACAGCCTGAAGTGGTTGATTGAGACGGATGGCCCTGCCCTGCTCGAGGTTGTAACTGACAAGAAGGTGCCTGTCCTGCCCATGGTGCCCGCGGGATCTGGTCTGCATGAGTTCCTTGTGTTCGACGAAGGTAGGTTGTATCCGATACATGTTGAAACCGAATCGTATGCTGACTTACTTTATAGCACGAGACAAGAAGCGACGTGAGCTGATGGTAGAGCGTACCTGCGGTCTGCACGGCAACTGAGCTATCGTTGTCAACTCGTGTTCCAGAAATAATCATCTGATACCATCTTTCCCATTTTCTTGTTTTTACCAATTATTATCGTCTTGCGGAGTTTGACAATTTGTCGGGGGCATTTGGGCACAAAATCGAGATGCAGAAAAGTTGAAACTGGATTGCTTCGGTTAGCTGAATCTCAGTTGATGGGGAAAGGTTTGGGGAATGACGTCTTGTCAGGCACTCACAGTAAGAGGAGGAATGTGAATCCTCGAGGATAGGCCAAGACAGACGTTCCGCGTCCGGGTCAAGAGACGCGTATTGATATAGCACGCAATGAAACCAGTGCACGATCCAAGACTTTTGAGCGGCTGTACAAAGATTGGCGTGATTTATGCATGAAGGTAAATATTCGTACGCATCAAGTGTGAATGGATGGAGAGGAATGAAGATGCGAGTTAAGCACGTCAGTCGAGGTGTTTGACAGCCGCTTTGAGGCTAGCATCAGCCTTATGCGATCAACACGCTGTGGGATGCAGGGGAAGTTCCGTCTGGAGCCGGGCCAGAGTATTGGTAAAGATCAGAGCTCCAATTATCTTAGGGGCGATCATGTCGAGAATGTGGAATAGGTCTGAAGGACGTGAGTCGCCATTGTTGCTTTGCCGCATTGTCTTGTTGGGATTGGCATTGGGGAAGCAAGGAAGATATGGCACAGCTTGAAGGTATCTCGCCAACTGACCCAAGTAGGCAGGCTGAGGTATGTAGAATCTGTGGCTGTATCCAACTAGGGATCGCCGATCTGATGGCTTGATTCTGGTTCTGGCGTCTGGCTCTGTCGTCTGGCTGCTGGCCTCCTCGCAACGTCGGTCAAGGCACACGCGACGAGAAGGCTACGCCTCGACCCCCGGCTTGGCATTTTCGTTTTCAGCCATCCCAAGCCAAGTCATGAGGACAGCTTCTGGTGAACGGGCTGGGAGAAGACTCCACTCCTCGCTGCCGGCAATCCAATGCGAGGATCACAGTCTCGAGACGTGCGAGACCGTCACTACGCCACGACGCCTGGTGGCAGCCACTAGCGTTCAGCTTGCTCGGTTGGGCCATGTCTCTGAGGGCCTGGATGTCTTGGGTCTTCTTTCTGGGGAATTTGATCTTGTCCCTTTTCTCTTTTTTTCCCTTTCTTCTTCTTTTTTCCTTCTTCTTCCTCATGGTTGAACCTGTTTGGGCATTTCCTGACGAGGGCTACCAGAGGCCCGTCATCTGGAAACCGACGATAACTTCACTGCCAGACTCCACAGTTAGCTGGCAGAGATGCGATATTCATGGGTAGTGCTTGCTGCCTTTGCGAGTTCGGCGGCGGCGAGCAGCTGCTACTATCCCGACGGCAGCAAGGCCGACGACTACGATTACGAGCCATGCGGGAACACGGACTATTCGACGTGCTGCTACTTTGGAGAAGGCGACAAGTGCTTGTCCAACGGACTGTGTTCGAATCCAGGGAAATATGACTACTACAGAGCTGCTTGTGCGAGCGAGGACTGGTCGAATTGCCCTCATGCTTGTATGGATGGTATGTTTCGTTTTGCTGGGCTTCATGGCGAGCATCCATAAGAGGATGAGTGCTTGGTGAGGAACTAAGGACTAATGATGATTAGAGGATCCAAATAACTGGCTTGGCCTGACAAAGTGCGGTGACAACAAGTACTGCTGTCCATCCGGCGGAGACGACTGCTGCACCAATGGCGCCAAGATATACACTCTCAGCGTTTCCAACTCAACCGATACCAGCTCTGGCGACTCGAGTTCAACTTCCAGCTCCGACTCAAACGAGAGCAGCTCTACTGATACCGGGAGTCCAGCCTCCGGCAACTCAAGCTCTCCTGCCGGAGCCATCGCCGGCGGCGTGGTGGGAGGCGTGTTGGTCATTGGGTTTCTGGGATTCGGCTTCTGCTGCTTCAGACGACGAGAGAAGAAGAAGACTAGTTTGGCGGCGGTTGAAACGGGCAGTGCTGGCGGATCGGGCAGCGAGAGCAAGGCAAGCCATGACTTGAAACCTGCTCTTCAACCGAGTCTTGCGGAGATTGAGGGTAGTCAGGGGAATGTTTGGAATGAGACGGATGGGAAACCGGTGGTGGGTGTTCGGCCTGCCCATACAGAAGAACAGAGGCCGTCTGATGCCAATGCGGCACAGGGCTACTCACAGCCAAGCATTGCGGAAGTTGAAGGTGTAGGGATCCAAGAAGCCAATCAACAGCCTGTAGTTCACCACTCTACAATGAGCCTTGGCCATAATGGCTTCGCTCACGAGCAGAGACCATCGCAGGGAACCATTGCCGAAGTCGAGGGAGGAACAGTCAACCGACTCAAGCCAAGCATTGCCACGACCTTTGACCTGGACGAATTCGAGACGATACTCCCCCAACGAAGCCCCGCCGCAGAACTGGACGCATCGGACATTATCAGACCTGATTCCGGAACGCTTGTCCCGGAGTCGCCCACTGCGAGACTGAACGGGTTCGACGCGATGCGCCGTCCCACGCTGCAGAGCGTCTCCGAGCTGGACTATGTGACAGAAGGTGTCATTATGACGGCGACTTCGGGCACCGTCATTTCCCCGTCGGCCGGACACAAGATCTCGCAGACGACACGGCCCACGCGGCGGACCACGACGGACAAGGACAACCGACATACGCTTGAGTTGGACCTGGGTAGCTTTTCGCCTGTTTTCGATGAGTTTGAGCAGAGCTGTGTGAGTTCCAGTCCTGCGCTGAATTGCGTGCCTGAAGTTGGAGGAAGCGCAGGTGAGGAGAAGCTGAGGTCAGATGGAGCAAAGGCGTCTGCGATGGTGGAGAGGAAAGTGTCCCTTGCCAAGTCGCCGCGACTGGTCACCGAGGTGCATAGCAATGTGCTTCTCGAGGTAGACGGCGGTTCTACCGTGCCCAAACCTGTTCTTGCGATAGGAGATACAAGACGGAGGGTGGAAGAGGTGGAAAGGGGCAGGATAGGGAGCTCATCGGTGGCAGTGTACAGCTTCACTAACCCCTCGAATACGACTCTGGGGGGATTCGTGCGAAGGGCTGCCTCGGAAGTCGACGACAGGAGTGTTTACGAAGTGGACGATGGTATGAAGAGCTCCTTTACCCCGCGGAGCGTCCAGAACGAGTTCTCGTCGACGCAGGATACCCTACAGCGGGAGGTTTGCGAGGTGGACGGCCAGACAATCGTGGAAGCAGACAGCAATACCATCACAGAGGCGGACCCGACCCGGATTGACACTCTCCCGCCGAAGCATGACATGAGAAGGAAGGCTGTTGGGGCAGGCGACACCGCGCTCTTGGGAGCAGACTCGAAAGAAGCATCTTGTGCTGTTTCGGACTTGGAGGGAATAGCTTCGCAGCGTAACCTTTTGCGTCTGGCGTAACGCCGGGGAGGTTCTCGGAGTTCTCGGAGTTTTGGGACATTTTTGGATACTGTGTATATGAGCAGTTCACACGAGGTCGATTACTTGTGATTGTAGTTATGATAGGACGTACATATACTCCAAGGCTTTTCATGACTGCGTGCGAGAAGCCCACGTTGGTATATCGCCGCCACTTTTGCAAGAGTCAGTCTTGAGCCGCTTTGTGACAGTAAAGATCCACGACAAGTTGGCGTACGTAGCCTTGTGAATGTGTCTCGGCGAGGAGCGTCGCGTTAAGACGGTGCGACGTGTTATTTGGTTTGGTCATGGCTTTGGTCATCTTTTCAGCCATCCATGGCAAAGATGGATTAGGAGGAGGAAGGCATCGGAAACGAAGACTTATCTGTCCCATTTTGTCCACCATGCCAACACAGCACCATTTTACGACCTACTAAGCTCTTCCTCCTTACTTCAACATGATATTCTTGAGAGCAGAGCTGCAGGCCGTCACGATGACACCAGTATGCTCTGGCCAGAGCTTTTTCAACGAGGGGGACTAATTTGAGGATGAAGTTGATCACGCCGAGGGAGGCGGATCGGCTGCAATGGCGAGTTTAAATGTAGGGCTGACAGGGGGGTTTTGTTCGGCGGGCTCGAGAACGACGATGCTGTCGTGGGCGGGCTGGGGCGACGCCTTGGTCGGAGATGCTTGTTTCCGATGGCGGTTTCTCGTTGCTGAATTTCTTGTTAATGACATGATGGTAGTGTAAATGGTTGAACGGGCTCAACATACCTGGGGTTGATGAAGGTGAATGTGTCGCCTGAGGCGGCGACGAACTTGTCGACAAAGAGCCCTAAACTAGGTGGTTCCAATTGACGCCTTGAAGGGGTGGTCTCGGAAGTAGGAAGCCTCGTGAGAGTAGCGACATTATGGGAAATGGATTGATGGGGGTCGAGTGTCAGGCAGTCGCCTTGGTGAGTAATGCGTGATGAGAGACGTAGGTAGCCGACACATGGCATTTTCAAGACACGGGTAGGGCGTTGACACTGAGCAAAATAGAGAGGGACCAGAAAAGCTCCGGGTTGGTCTGACCATGTGTCACGTTTGGTTGAACCGAAATGTCCTGGATTTGTGCATGATATGGATACAATGCTGTGTGTTGCGTAACGAGGAAGGACGATGATGATTATCACTGCCAGGTAAGATGAAGACAAATTAGGCTTTGTAGGACAGGAATAACGGATAGTGTACGAGTATTCAGAGAATGAATGATGAGTTACTAGTAAAGAGTGTGGTATGCTGAAATACAAACAAAGTGTGCCCATGTTTCCACATACAAGCGATAATAACAAGCAAGAAAACCGAATACAACTCTCAATGATCGTACAAGTTGACATAACAAGCCGCAGAAACCCCCTAAGCCCTCCGGGACCGTCTACTCTCATGTACACCCTCAGATCGACGGCCCTCACTCATACCGCCCGCGCTTGCACACGAACCTCTTCCAATTGTAGCTCTGGCCCTTGGGACAAGAACACCCGGAATCCTTGTACACCTTACCACCAGTGCACCCGCACGTCTTGGAGCTCTCGTCGTACTCCATTTGCCTCACCCTGCAACGGCAGCCCTTGGCCTGCTGGTCCCAGTCGGCGTCGCTGCCGCAGTCGACCTGGCACCCGTTGCCCGTCCACTTCTGTCCGTCGGGACAGCTGCACGTCTTGTCCTTGCAGACCTGGCCCTTCCTTCTGCAGACGCACTCGCCGTTCTTCCAGTCAGCTTTCGGGCCGCAGTCCGGCTTGCACCCGTTCTTGGTCAGTTGTCCGCCGTTGGGGCAGACACATGTGTTCGAGGCCTTGTCCCAGACGAGGCGGGAGTCGTTGCATTTGCAGGTATCGTCGGATTGCCAGACGGAGCCGCTGCAGCACTTGTTCTTACACGTGTTGCTGCTGGGAGTCTTGCCATGGGGACAGCCACATGCGCCGTTGACGATGACATGGGCTGAGTTGGTGCACTTGCAAGAGTCGTCTTTCTGCCACACGGAACCGCTGGGGCACTTGTTTTGACAGCTGCCTTTTCCGTTACTTTTTTTGTCTTTCGGGCAGCGACAAGCATTGTCTCGGAACTCATATGCCCCCTTGTCACACTTGCAGGTGTCGCCCTTCTTCTGCCAGGTAGATTCTTGGGGGCATTTTGGCTTGCAGCCGTCACCCTCTGCCTTTTGGTCCTCGGGACACCCACAAGCCCCATTCTGGTAGACGTAGGCAGGGTTGTCACACTTGCAGGTATCGCCGTCTTCTTGCCAAGCAGAACCCCGAGGGCACTTGTTCTTGCAGCCTTTTCCGTCGGGCTTCTTACCCTTGGGGCAGCTACAGGAACCATCTTGGTAGACGAGAGCCTTGTTGTTGCACTTGCAAGTGTCATCCTGCTGCCATGTTGCGCCAGACGAACACTTGTTTACGCATTTCTTCTTGTTCTGGTCGGGCTTCTTTCCAGAAGGACAGGTGCACTTTCGACTGGCTTCACTGAACTCGGCCCCTTTCAGGTTGCAGGAACATTGACCGTTGTCCAACGTGGCGTCGGTGCCGCAGTCGGCGATGCACTTGTTGCCGAATGGCTTGGTGTTTACAGGACAGTTGCACTTCTTGCTGGTGTTGTCGTATACAGCACCAGATAACGGACAGATGCATTTGCCGCCGGAAAGAGTTGCGCCGTCGCCGCATACACACTTATTGTTGGACGAGACGGTGCCAGCAGGACAGCTACACGTTCGTGTGTCTTCATCAAAGACAGCACCGGAGCAAGTGCAGGAACATTTGCCGTCACTCTCCAAAATGGCATCGCTGCCACAGTTGGTGATGCACTTTGTACCTGACAGCTTCGTATTTTGGGGACAGCGGCACTCTCTGCTGTTGTTGTCGTAGGTTGCCCCAGTGCCAGCAGCAGGGCAGACACACTTGCCATCGGACAGAGTCGCACCGCCACCGCAGACACAGGTGCTAGAGGATGCAGTCGTCCCTGCCGGGCAAGTGCATTTCCCGTTGTTGATGTCGTAGATGGCTCCGACTGTATTGCAGACACACTGGGTACCGGTCTTGGTACTCTCGGGATGTGCCTCCATACTGCAGTACTCAATGGTGCGACCAGTGAGACGTGCAAAAGATTCATGGTGAGAGTCCCTCGTCTTAATACCGCGAGGTTTTGTACGAGGGTTGGAGAGAGATGTGGCTGAGCCAAGAGCCACGAGAACGTGAATGGTAACATACTTGAGAAGCATTGTGACAAGTCAAGAGTTTCCAAGGCGACTTGCCGGAACGAAGTGGAAAGAAGAAGGAACTTGTAAGATAGTAAGAAGTGATATGTTGTTGAGAAAGTGTGCGAAGCTGATGATTGTTGAGATGCTGGAGAAGATGAGAGACGGAAGGGGAATATATATATGTCAGAAATGGTTGCAAAGGTTCCAAGTTCAGACGTGAACAATCGAGGGAGTGGTTGATGAAGATCATGACTTCATCTGATCAAGAGGAATAATGGTTTTAATCTACTGGCTGAGAAACTAGAATGCATGTAGTTTGAATCGACATGATCTGGGCTCTGGAAGAGTTTGTCCGAGTCTGAAGACTGCTGTCTCAACCCTCTCGCTTGAGACACCCTTCTCCTTGGTAGATCTTCATGCAGTCATCGTTTTGACCTAGCGAATAATTGTGTGGGATGGAGTAACCAATACGATTCGCTAATCTAGTTCTATCGTGTGTCATAATATTCTTTCACGACGAGCTGACGTCTGATGAAACGGCATCTCTGTTGAAAAAAGGCATCCGGATAGTCCAGTCGTGGCTGTACTAAACCCGCGAGGCGTGACCGTTATCATCGACCGCCGTTGGTCTCTCAGGAACACAACTTTACGTGTAGTGTCCAATAGTTTCTCTGATGATGTCAGTGTAGTCCCCAGCCAAGAGCTGAAACATGGCCTATAGTCCCGTGCACACATGACTGCACATCTCAACCCGAATTTGAGGTTTGTTTGTGATGTGATTAATTCTCGAAGGCTAGAAGCTAGACGAGCACAGGGGATGATGATATCTTACAGTTGCCACTGACGGCACGGGCAAATACATGGAAATCCTGGACTCGTTAAGCATAACCTGCGTGAATATATCGTCAACTTCAGCTGCTACCCTGGATAGCGATTAACGAGAGTCTTCGGTAAATCCCTCTCCAACTAGAACTCAAAGAACCGCAAAGTCTACAGGTTGGGCTTGAGTTATGCAAAGGCTTGTGAAGAGGATTGTCAGGCCCCAGGAGTTGATCACTTGAACGGTTGAACGGTTCTCACCCGAGATCCGGGTACCGACACTCCGGAGCTGACCACGCACCAGGTTTCCTCGTTCAAAATATCTCCGCATTAGTATCTAATCCTTTAAAGTATCCTGACTTCGCTCGTTGTGGCGCCGCCACAAGGGCAGAATATCGCCGATGCATCAGGGGTAAGCCCATAACAGGATTATGTCAAGCGTAAACGCCTAAAAACCCGAACTAAACAGGGGGAAATATGAGGATTGCCGGCCATGCGGAACGCCAAAGAAGAGCAAATCAGTTTCATGTCTAATCAGATGTGGTTTGAGCAACACTTTGACTTCAATAGGTCTTTGCTAGTTTACCCCAGGTTCAGGTCCAACTGGGAGAATTTGCCACCCCAGTGGCAG
>JALNIO010001173.1:72446-95692 GCA_023509875.1 Rugonectria rugulosa
AGGAAGCATGATGGAAAAAGGCCATGTGGAGTTTGAGGCGTCAACATCAACGGGCAAACACCAACTCCAGACTGCAGACGTTTCCAAAGATGAACATGGAAACATTTGAATTAGTTTGTAAGATTGCATAAACTGTGTCAGTCAATTCAACGGCTAATCCTTTCAACTGGGCTTGCAAGTGAGAACCTGGCTGGCTTCGTTCTATCGTCATTCTTCGAGTGTACCGGCACCTGGCCGTTGACAAAACAACCTTAACCCTCTGAACAGGAGTGACGCTTTGGAAAAAGACAGTGCTACGTTGAATGAATGAAATGAACTAAGACTGTTTTCCGCGGCTGCGCAGACATTGGCTTCAACAGGAACCCTAGCAAACACCAAGCAGTGTTTATACAGGCAAGCTGAAAATCCAACCGAGATGAGCACATTTGATACACAAGTAGAAGAAAGACATTCGAATCCAACACTATGGCAATATTCAAGCAAAGTGATTTCAGCTGAGAGAGGGATAGAGACTGCCCACGGCTCGGATGCTGATCCTCCTGTATATCGGTGGGCGCAGATGCAGGCAAGCGCCACATGAAGTCAATATGCTTCAAAGTGCAAATCTTTCCTTTCTCACGAGTCACGCCTGTTTTACAGCTAACATTGGATATGTGCCCTAGCTAAACTGCCCGATACGTCGATGCTACCGGTGTTACCGAACCCTTCTAGAGCCCAAACAAGAACAGCCAACTCGTAAGAATGTGTCATGAGGCGCCATAGTCACTAAAGGTACGATTAAATTCCCAGAGCAGATCCACGGCTAACGCAAGGGGCTAGAGAAGCTGGCCTGTTGCTCTGCTTGGGCTTGCAATTTGTTACCTGCTGCATGCCCAACATCCAGCGACCTCGGATTCTTCTCACCCAAACATCCCAGGATGCCTTCTCATCCGGTTTGCCCATCTTGGGATCTGCTTCATGGACGAGAAGCATCTTCATCATGGCTTTCATCTTCTTTCGCAGCGCGAATCCCAAACCCCAAAGAATGAGAAAAAGAAAGATGGTACTCGACAGTTCACCTCATTATCCGACTACCCATCTACACATTTTTCACTCTTCTTTTCAGATCTTGTTGCATTACTCTATGCTAACCTGGACTGGAAGATGAGAAATCCTTTAAGCCATGCCATTAACCCATCACCCCTGACCATATTCACTCGATGTGCTGTGTTCCTTTCATTGCTCACTTCCATCAACCCTCCCTCATCCCCCTCATATACCCGCCGTCGTCGTCGACTGCTGCGTCGTCCGAAGCCACACGCAGAAGCAACTCATGATAACCATGAGATTCCACTGAATCCCAAACTCGCCCGTCGCTCCGCTGCCGAGGAACTGAAACTCGCCCATGTTCCTCACGTTGCCAAACGTCTTGCCGTGCGCCCATATCGCCACAATCTCCTTGCCGTCCTTGGTGAACCCGTCGCCGTGCACGGTGCCAACACCGCTCTCCTGCACATCACCCCCCGGCCTGCTGCTGCCGCCGAGGCGCACCAGCTTCCATCCAGCGCCCGCCTGCCCGAGCCTCTTGACCTCGCTGCCGCGCGAATGGCGCCACTCAAACTTCTCGGAGCGCCGGTTCTCGCCCTCGCCCACCCTGATGCCGAACCAGAACGTGTCCGTCTTCATGCTCATGACGTGCCTCACAACCTCGCTGCGCCCGACGACGCCTGCGCTCTCGACGGCCGGGAGATGGACGGTAAAGTCCTGGGCGCGAGATCCCCCGTTGGTGACGGTGGCCAAGGGCGGATGATCGGCAGTGGGGCCACCGTGCAGGATCATGTCGCCGTACCAGCCGTTGGGGAGGCTGATGGTGTGAGACGGTTGGTCTGAGCCGTGCTCGACGAGGTGGCAGGACGCCTTGAGGGAGAAGGACTTGTCATGTGCGATGCGAAAGGCCGTGGGAAGGCCCTCGGAGACGATGGCCTCGGAGATTTGCGGAGGAGGGGTTTCCCTGGAAGTTGAGTTGCCCATTGTTGTGTTTAGGATGGTGATATCAAGACTGATGAGTTGGTTTTAGCTCAAGGGGAAGATGTATATTACAGTGTAGGACTCTGCTGATCCATTCAATATCTTGATCTGCAGCACGTCTCTTCTTCATTGACACAAGGGATACAGCAAGATTTTCCAAATTCTCCCTGACAATGGCGACATCGGCATGTCCAGACCCGAGACTCCATTCAACCCTAAAGACTGTTCCTTTCCGATTGGCGCCTTCATTACACCCACATGGCCGGTTTTGGTCCTACAGCCGAGTCACGATGGCTCCACGTGGGTTGTCACTGGTCAATATCAGGCATTTAAGGCTGGGAGAAGGAGGTGACTATTCTCGTGATGCATTCACGGAAATGTTCTGGAAATAGAGATTTTGAGGGATAGAAATACTGTTAGGCTTTGTCACAGAGTTATAGTATAATAAAAATGCCGTAGATATTACAAGATTGGCAGTGATTTGTGGCAGTTGAGGGCGACATACTAGGGCGGGAGCGGAGTATCGAGTACGTAAGAGAATCCGAAAGAAGCACGACGGTAGGCATAGGAATAGTCAAATCAGGAGCACCTTGAGTATTTAGTATGATATTGGTTGAGAAATGGATAAATGATATAGTAGGTACGTGGATGAACTTGAGGTATCCTGCGATGTATGATGCACGCGGGAGGAAACCAGATCATTGGGCTGTCATTGATGGCATATTTTATCTGAAAGATACGTTGTTACATGATTAGGATATTCCATAAAGTAAGACATGAAGTGTTTCTGGATAGGTTGCAACTTTGATTTCCTACCCTCAGAGGGGAACAGTGTAGGTTGAAACGACGGCATGTTGAGTTATAGGCAGCCGTATCTAAGAATAATATACTGGGCAAAAGACATTTTTCATGAACACCGGAGTTGCAAGGTAGGTGTAACTATCGATTCACGGCAAGATACTAAAATGCGGACTCTTTTCTTCCAAGGTGTCTTGAATATCAGATATTTTAGTAGTAAACAAGCAGATGACTGGACAAGAGAGAAACATGTACGATTGTACACTGGATAATCTGTAGTTTGAAACCTTAGCATTCGTCAAGTATGATGAGAAGCGTCTGGTATAGTCAAGTCGAGATGACCTGCTTGAACAAGCTGGGAGTACTACTCCATGGTTGCGAGTCGGGATACCTCTTTCCGATTGGTCTCTTCCCATTACGAAGCTGGGGGGTAAATCATGGTGATGTTTGTGATCGTCCACCAAGTTGAGGCCCTCGACTTTACCATTCCCGTTAGTTTGTTTGAAATACAATAGATGATACCTCATAGGCTGGCGTAATCTTGCCTGGCCTATGACATCTGGCTATGTGGGAGCACATACACGTACTCGAAAACCTGTTGGCAGCAAGCTAGCTGGGATGAACACATGAAACGGAGTTCCCCTGCTAGGTTGGAGCAGAATGAAGATGCAACATGGTCGCGTAACACGATCGACAAGAGACTTGGTTGAAGTGCTGGGAAGCATCAGCACTCTATTGGCCTGCGCCGTTCACGTAGGGTGCCAGCTGTCTCTTGATTGATGGAACGGCCCTGGCCAACATCCCTGGGACACGCAATCAGTTAGGGCAGACACCTCCCCTCGGTAGTTGAGGTATCTGCGGGGTTCTTGGGGCTGCTGTCCATTCAAAGAGAAGCATGTGAGGGCATTCCCCAGACATTACGTGTCTCCGAGCCGCGTGCCGTAGGGACAAACAAGGTTGTTTTCAAGGTAGGAAAAGTCAGATATGTCCCAGCGTTAGTACACTGCCGATCTCTTTGGCGTGAACCAATAACCGATTTCTCTTTGCAACCACAACCGCGGGAGATGCTGCATCTTGGACCGTTTTCCCCTGGCGGAAACTAACTCACTTAGCGATCCTACATTGTAGCGGAATCTGAGTACGTCACGCTATGCCGATCACTCGTCAGCAAACACGGCCTCGTTCCCATTGGATCAGAGGTGCACCTCGACGTCTGCATCGCGACCCAGGAACGACGTAGTGTCTTGGTGGTTGGACTTTGAAGAAATCGAGAACTTGGGCTCAATGCAGCTCGAGATGAGTAAGAGTTTCTGATCGAGCAAAGACTTACGCGTCCTAGGTTAAAGGCCATGAACTTTCCAGAACGAATTCGCAAGATGTTAAAAGGAGAGGATGCATTTAAAGGCACTATTGAGCCCAGATTGATAGTTGACTCAAAGCATAGACATCCAACTCATCACTGAACCACTCCTTACTACTATCTTAGACCTGTACATATCTTCAACTTGTAACCATGCGTTTCAATCCAGCCGTCGCCGCCGCTCTCATCTGCTTTGCCAGCGCGCACCCAGGAGAGAAGCACATCCGGGAAGCAGAGCACGTCCGCCTGGCCCGCCGCCAGCACCAAATGTCCGCCCGGAGCGCCCTCGACGCCTGCGCCGAGCACCCTTCCTTCCTCAAGCTCAAGGAGCGCGCCGTCAAGCGCCGTGCCGAGGCCGTCGAGTTCCACGCCCCCAAGCACAAGCAGAAGCGCGCCACGGCCACTCCCAACCCGACGGGCGTCGGCCACAACGAGACCCTGAAGCGTCCTGATATCACGGCGGCTTCCACGGCGGAGCAAATCTTTGGCACCTCGCACACGTGCATCCTGAACCCGCAGGGCGAGATTGGGCCTTACTACGTCCCCGGCGAGCTGGTCCGGGAGGATCTGCGCGAGGGCGAGGAGGGTGTCGACGTCGTTATCGACGGACAGTTCATCGACGTCGAGACGTGCGAGCCCTTGACGGATCTCTACTGGGATATCTGGAACTGCAACTCGACCGGCGTCTACTCTGGAGTCATCGAGAACGGCAACGGAAACACGGACGATGCCAGCAACTTGGACAAGACGTTCCTCCGTGGCATCCAGAAGACTGACAGCGACGGAGTCGTTCAGTTCAAGACCATCTTCCCCGGCCACTACTCCGGCCGGACCAACCACCACCACATGGTACGTCTCCCCTCCCAAAGCCCTCTGAGGGAAACAAGCAGAGTTACTAAAACAACGAAACCAGGTCGCCCACCTCAACGCCACCCTGCTGCCCAACAACACGCTGACCTCTGGCTACGTCGCCCACATCAACCAGCTCTTCTGGGACCAGGACCTCGTCGACGCCGTCGAGGCCACATACCCCTACAGCACCAACACCATCAGCCAGACGACCAACGCCGACGACCGCGTTGTCGCCGACGAGACGGAGAGCACAGAGTCCGACCCCTTCTTCAGCTATGTCTACCTCGGCGACGACCTCTCCGAGGGCCTCTTTGGGTGGGTTACCATTGGCGTCAACAAGTCTGCTTCGTACGAGACGAGCTACAGCTTCACGTACGGCGCGGGAGGGGGCACCGCTTTGAATGAGACTGTCGGCGACGGCGGTGTCGATGTGTAAAGTCGCATGTTCTCCCGGTCGTGGCTCAGAGAGTAGGTACGGAATAGATCGTCATCGGACTCGGCCGGCCAAGATGTGGCAACGTGAGAATTGTCTCCGATACTCGGAAATTGCGAATCATCGGCCGATATTATTCACCTCTTTGTCCTGTTTGAAGAAGATTATTCAGTTAATGTACCAATGCAGCTGAGGTATTTGATCCCAATGTCCATCACTCTCCCGACGCGTACCTTGGCAAATTAGAACGGAGCAAGTGACTCCAAAGTGCGATCGCCAATCCTTCAAACCACTCGAGAAATTAGCCTGTAATCATAATCTGGGTCTCATATTGAAAATCATGCATATATTGCAACATGACAGGCCCTCGTGTGGATCAGATGATGGGTGGAAGAGAGGGGAACGCGGGGGAGTAGCAACAGTAGATAATGAATCGGAGATCCTGAGTTGAACCGTCTGATTTCTGAGTTTTTCAGTCGGAAAATATCTTCTTGTTAGTGTGAAAGCACTAAGTTCGTAACTGAACGTACAATGGCATCAGTTATCCTCACCTTTGTTTGCTTGCTGGCGTTTGGGCTGCGCGCCCTCACGGCCTCCGTCTTCAACCCTGCGAGACCGCCTGCAGCGCCCTTGGCCGTGCGATCGCCGTACCTCAACACCTGGCTCAACGGCCGCACCGATGGCGAACCGAGCGGCTATCTTGCTGGCCAATCGCCCCAGTTCTGGAGGTAAGATGAACGAGTCTCTCCAACTGCCTAGATGTTCAATGTTTGCTGACTCGAGGTTCATAGCGAGCGAGTCCAGACCTGGCAGGGCTTCGTCCTGGTCGACGGCCAGGCTTACAACTGGATGGGCAACGCAACCGACGCTTCCACGGCTGACCAGGAGTCCCTCGAGTACACGTCGACGAGGACGACGTTTGTCTTCAACGTCGAGGACAAGGTGCAGCTGAACGCCACCTTCCTGTCGCCCGTGTACTATGACGATGTGCGAAGACAGTCCATCACGTCTTCGTACCTCCAAGTCCAAGCGCTGTCGGTTGACGGCGAGTCGCACTCGGTGCAAGTGTACTGCGACGTCTCCGGAGGTGTGCAATCATGAACAAAACAAAACACCCGGGGGACAAAACTAACTGCTGAATAGAATGGGCTTCGGGCGACGACACTGCTCTCATTCAATGGGAGAGCGCCTCCAAAGACGGGGTGAGGTACCACAAGTTCTACCGCCAGTCGCAAGACGTCTATTCGGAAGTAGACGAGGTCGCCTCCTGGGGTAACTGGTACTGGGCCACAGAGGATGATGTATGTTTGGCTGCCTTGTGGTAAATGACCGACACTCACACAAACAGGATGGTGTCACCTATCAGATCGGCGCCTACGACGACGTGAGGGGCCAGTTCCTCAACAACGGCAGCTTGACTGGCGAGATTGACGACGATTTCCGCGCCGTCAACGATCAAATGTACCAACTAATCTGGTTCCTACATGATCTAATTGCATGCTAACAGTCCACCAGCCCCGTCTTTGCCTTTTCCCATAATCTCACCGTCGACTCCTCCTCCCCCAAGTCCGCCCTCTTCACCATCGGCTACACCCAGGAAGAAGCCATCCTCTTCCAAGGCGAAGAGGACGAGGCCCAAAACCTCACCTCGCTCTGGAAGGAGTACTTCGAAGAGGATGAGCTCGTCACCTTCTTCTTCAACGACTTTGACTACGCCTCTAAGCACTCGCTCCAGCTCGACCAGCGCGTCGCCCAGGATTCCGTCAGCGCCGGCGGGCAAAACTACCTGACAATCACCAGCCTCGCCGTGCGGCAGGTCTTTGGCGCCCTCACCTACACCAACACCACGGAGCAGGTGCTCGTGTTCCTCAAGGAGATCAGCTCCAACAGCGACATCCAGACCGTCGATCTCTTGTACCCCGCCATGCCCATCTTCCTCTACCTCAACCCCGAGCTGATCCGGTACACTCTCGATCCTCTCCTGGAGAATGACCGCTACCAGTACCCAAACAAGTACGCCCAAGTAAGTCCTCCAACGTCCAGAAGCCTCATGAACAAAACCCGGTCCAATCCCCCTAACCTAAATAACTCTTTTGCCTCCAGCACGACTTGGGCACCTACCCAAAGGCCCTCGGCCACCCGGACGGCGACGACGAGCAGATGCCCCTCGAGGAGAGCGCCAACATGATCATCATGATGCTCGCCCACGCCCAGGCCACCAACCAGAGCACCTACCTCGCCGACAACTGGGACCTCCTGCAGAACTGGGCAGAGTACCTCATCGAGGACGCAAAGATCCCTGCTAATCAGTTGTCCACTGATGACTTTGCCGGCACCCTGGCGTGAGTCGACTGCCCACAAAGGCTCCCTCCAACATATCCATCTCTAACTGTAGGTACCCAGAAGCTAATTCATATTCTGTAGAAACCAAACAAACCTCGCCATCAAGGGCATCGTCGCTCTCGAGGCCGTGGCTGAAATCGCCCGTTTGACCAACCACACCGACCAGCAGACAAACTACACCACAACCGCCCACGAGTACCTCGATTTCTGGTCCGAGCACGGCATTAACAACGAGTCCGATCCAAAGCACAGCCTACTAGCATACGACAACCTCACAAGCTACGGCAAGTTCCCTCCCCTTTCCCCTCCCCATCCCCTCCCCCAACCCTAACCCCCCAACCCTAACCCCCCAACCCTAACCCGTATCCCAGGCCTCCTCTACAACATCTTCCCCGACACCCTCCTAAACCTCGACCTCATCCCCCGCTCCGTCTACGACATGCAGAGCGCCTTCTACCTCACCGTCGAGCAAAAGTATGGCGTCGTCCTCGACACCCGCGGCAACCTCACAAAGGTCGACTGGGAGCTCTTCGCCGCCGCCGTCGCCGGCTCCGAGACGAAGGCCATGTTCATCGACAGGATTGCTACCTGGATCAACGAGACCACCACCTGGCGTGCCTTTGGCGACCTGTACGATGTAGAAACTGGAGGATACTCGCGCGACATTGAGTTCACAGCACGACCCGTCGTCGGTGCCGTCTTTTCACTGCTTGTGTTGGATGATGGCTCCCCGGTTGTTGAGAGATCGGAAAGTAAAGTTGCAAAAGGGCAGAACGTCCGCAAGTTGAATAGTGAGGAGATTTAAAGTTGAATGAGAGATGAGATTTCCTTCACTTCTTCTGTACCTATTCTGCATTACACTACATTGCAATGCTACCATTCCAAATCATAGTACTCTCCTTGAGTACATGGCTCCTTGACTCCCTGACTCCCCAACTCCCCGAAAAGAAACATTCCTGCAACTCCGTCGTTCATTCTCCTCTCATTTCAGTATTTGAACGACAATAGTGAGACCCAGTAGCCTCGAAGTACCAACATGGTACATGACATGGAGCAGGAGATATACTGAATACCTTGACCGAAATCAACCGAAATCAACCAAATGTTCGTGTATATCCTCCCACCACTCTCCCACCCTCGAGCCAGAACCACTCTTTAGCTAGATCCTCCAGCAAAATCAGGTCCCTCGAGCCTGGCTCGTCTGGCATCAACCTCGCCAACAAATGCTTGAAACGCATTCTCATCTTCCTCCAGGGTTTCCAACTCTGGCGCAAAAGGGTTCACAAAGGGACTCCTGGTGATCAAGGGCTTCCCGCCATTCCGGGAATCGAATTCGGCGTATTGCATTCGACACGAGCGCCACGTACCCATGCCAGAACCTTGCAAAGCTCTCCCTGTGGGGTCAGGTCGGAGGACAATATCCTGCTTGTGCTTAGGCCCAGGTCGATCAAAGATCCGATGGGCGTTCAGGAGCTCACCGGGAGGATCCAGCCAGTAGCCATGACCCATCCTAAAGACCTTTAGGGTCTTGAGAAACAATCTCCAGTGCGTCAGTACTTGATACCATCGCATTGGAAAGGTACAGATGTTGAGGTTTAATCTTGTTTCACCAAGAAGAAGGTCAGAGGGTGGATAATTGTCCTCGTCAAATTCGCCTCGCAGTTTGGCGTTGTAGAGAATGGGACATCTTTCGAGATACAACTCCTCGAGGCCACCGCTGCCGTTCTCTTTGCCCAAACATGTCATCCACCGCATTTGCTAATCGTGGGAGAAGACGAAGTTTCCGAGCGCAAGAACCTTGAGATTTGGGAAAGGGCTTTTTCCGAGGCGACGGAAGTCGATCTTGGGGTACCATCCCCAGAAGTTCTGGCCATAGAGCGAGAGTACAGTGAGGTGGTCCGTCATGTTGCGGGAAAGCCAATTTTTAGGTAGGTTGTCATAGAAGTCGAACTTTGCGAATGTGTTGTCATCGACGTGATCATGCGCATGAGTCGACCATTCCTCACCAAAGCAGAGCTTCAGGTCGACGATAGTGGGAAGAGAGATGAACTTTCTCCAAGCTTGCGAGACAGCAAGGCGTGGATCGTCGATGTCGGCAAGGTTTGCTATCGTCAACTCTTTGATAGGTAGAACGTGATTGAAAGGAACGCCAAGGTCATCATTAGGATCTGGATATTCGGCGTCGTATGAATGGGAAATGCTTTCCATCAACATCTTAGTGTCGATGTCTATCTGTCGGTCTAGAGACCACATGCCAACCACACAGAGGGCGATGGTCTCGAGAACTCTGCAACGAAGGTTCCAAGTCTCCATGACAAGAAAGGTATAGCGGCCAAACATGCCACAGTACTCATTAAACCGTAAGTGAAGCCCGGTAAGTTTGTGAAAGCATCGAAAGTAGGGCAAAGCGTCCATAAAGTATCGGGGAAAGAGGTAAACCTCAGGGGCATTGGCAGAAAGATCAGGCTCAATACAGTTCTCGATGGTAACCTCGCGTACCAGCTCGCGTAGCTCAGGTGACTTGGCGAGTTCAATGAAGCTATTGCCAGAGGCGGGACCCGATTTCAAAGTGATGCTGTGAAATAGGACGGGCTTTGCCACCGCGTCGAATCGGTGTGAAACCAATCGCAGTTGCTTAAGAGTCGACTTGTGGGCGAAGGATGTGATGAGATGCCAGATCTCGTTGGACAGTTTGGGAACCGCTTTTGAGGCGGTGCCCTTGCCGAACACAGAGCTGCTTCCGGAAATAATATCTTGCTTGGCGTTGATAGAGAAACGATTCCGATCAACGATATATATAGCACCGCCATAAGGGAAAAAGGAATAACCGCCATCGGAGATAGAGACGGCGTCGTTGTCAGAGACAACGTTGCCATCGTGGACAGTATTGTTGTCGTAGACAGAGAGATCATTTAGATCAAGGATGGAGGTGGCATCGCCATCAGGAATAAGGGAATAACGGCCGTGAAGAATATCACTGCCGTGGGGAGTCCCGCCATCTGAGAGAGGGACAGCGTCGCTGTCAAAGACAACATTGCCATCGTAGACAGAATTGTTGTCATAGACAGAGAGATCGCTGAGATCAAGGGTAGAAATAGCACCGCTACTGGGAATGATAGTATAGCGACTGCCAGGGGTAGTACTGACTTGAGGAAAGGTCCCGCCGTCAGGGACAGCCTCACCACCACCAGCTGCGGAGGCCATGGTGGATGGATACGAAATTTCGAGCAGTAAAAAGATAATATCGGATAGAATAAAAGAGGCTTGAGACGAAAAAGAAGATGTTGATGAAATGTTTTGGAGGGAACGTTCTGCTGCGTCGGAAACGCGTTGGTGGGATGGAACGTGGAGATGGAGGAGGAAAGGTTTTGGTTTCTGTGAAAATGTTATGACTGCCTAAGGGCCCCAGGAAAAACAGGGCAACCACGGGACTTCCTTCTCGAACCTTCCCAACAACAAGTTCCCGATTAGGACCGCCAGCTGTCAGGCACCTCGACCACCCAGTAGACGGGGTGTTAATCACAGTCACTGCCCTCCTAGTTAACCAATCAGACCACACGAATTTGCATCTACGTACCTTGTATTCCGGCCAGTCCCATCACGAGTCTTCCCCTTAGTTATGCTCCTCTCCAAGGTGGCCGGGAGACCAGGTAGGTAGGTAGCCTCGTCTCCGTGCCAGGCACCCAATGAGAGCATGACTCCAAGTGCATGTGTGTACGTATCGTTTCACGTAGACTCGCGTATGAATTGCACCTCCAGGGGCGTTTGTGTGGTTTAGTAGGCCGGCAACAAGTCACGAGGGGATCAAGACCCCCCCCAAGTACGTAGCTAAGACGAAATGTCCCCTAGAAAGCCCTGAAGAGCTCCTCTCAGAAATACCCGTATTTGCTACTCAACAAGAGCTACCTACCCGAGGCACTCCTTCCATCAGTAACCAGGTACGTAGATTCTGTACAAAATATCTTGAGCCAGATTTGCGTCTTTGGATTTAGGGCTACTAGCACACTCGAGGACTGTGGCAGCATGGAGATTCTACGGGGGCTTATCTAAAACAATTAGCAAACGAGAATTGGTTTATGTTCAGAGGAAATCACAGAATGCCGGAGACACTTCGCGACCTTTGCGTAAAACATGGTTGCAACCTGCTGATGAATTACCACCATGCACCGAGTAAGCTTCTTCGCCCATGTTCGGGTTCCTTGTGCCATTATCTTCACAATTCTCGACGCTTACCATGCTCTAGCAGGGATACTGCACTAGCTGCCACTGCAACTGTCATTGTGCAAGGAGACAACTTCCTCTCACAGGACAATCTGCCCCCGAAACGACCTGCGATCGAGCGCCGACTCTACCACAATTCCCCTTTCCTACGAGATCCAGTCAACCCTGGCGTACCATAGATCTTCGGCCGACTCAATATGTACGATTGGATTGGATTATATCCTATTTCTGGGTTACTGCTCAGCAATTTGCTGCGCCAGAAACACGGAGAGTGGGAACCGGTCTTGGCCAGGAGACGGCAAAGACGCCCGGATTTTGCTTTCTACCTGATCATTACTGTTCAAAAAAGCCTAAGGGCATGTTTGAACGCGTTTCCAGGCAAGCGATTGCAAGTAAGTTTCAAACAAAGGCACAGTTACGGCCAACAGTGATGTGCCGTTTGGAGCACAGCGTTGGAGCCAGATTCCATAGAAGTACGATCCGAACCTTTTCCATCTTGAACTTCCCAGACGTCATTTGGTTGCCAGGCCGAAAGGGCCCAACTCAATAATGTGTATTTGTCTGATTAATTTCATATACGGGTGTAAGGATGCTGCTACGAATGAAAGTATTCTGTTGTGTGATCTCCTGTCAGTAGGTTGTGGATATAAACAGACAGGTAGGCCTTTCTGTCTCTCTCCAACCTCTGAATCAGTAGTGGTAGCCTCTACTTTCTCTATCAGAAGAAAGAAACCAAGCTGTGAAGTGGTCTTAGGCCTCCCCCTTTTTGGTAGGCTTCTTCTTCCTCAAGTCCACCCAGCCCATCCCAAAGGCAACCGCGAACGCGGCACAGCAAAGTCCGACCAGTAGATAACAGACATCACGAAAGCCGGCCGAGTACGCTTCAAGAATTCCACGCATTTCGGCGCTTCCCTGCGGAGCAAGGGAACGCACGGCATCTGCACTACCTCCTGCGGCAACAGCAGCATCAGGGTCGATGGATGGGACGTTGGCCTTGATCTCAGCGATGAGCTTGGTCTGGAATAACGTGTTCGCAACGGTGACGAATACTGCGCTGAAAAGGTTCTGGAAGAAGACGAGAATGCTGTTTCCGATGGCGGCTTGGGAGGCGGGGAGAAAGGTTTGGACGGCAATCATACCCTGCGACCCTGGTCAGTTATCATTAATGATACCTGTAGGAGTTATAAGAGACTCACAATTTGGATTCCAAGTCCTCGAATTCCGTAAACAACTTGGAAGCCTATAATCTCGGCGAGACTACTCGACGGGGACCACATTGAAATGAGACCGCAGCCGATAGCAGTACCAGCACTGGCAAGTATGGCCCATGGTACGTAGTACCCAAGCTTAGTGACTAGGAGAATGTCAGCTAATATTCAAACACAATCGAACTTTAGAGTACTTCATACCTAAAGAGCCCGAGATCAGGACAAAGATGATTTGCGACAAGATGGAAGCCAGCGTATACACACCGCTCATCGTCGGAGAGAGACCCTTGACAGATTGAAAGTAAATAGGCATGAAGCTCGAAGCTCCAATGGTGGCCGTCATCAGAAACGCCGTGTTGAGGCAGCTCGCCAGCATGATTCTCTGGCTAATCATTGAGAGCGGAATCATAGCTTCGTCACCCATCCGGTGCTCCCAGTAGATGAAGATGGCGATCGCGAACCCAGCACCGCAGAATAGACCAATAACTTGTGACGAGCCCCAACCATAGGAGGAGGATCCGAATTGTAGCGCAAGGAGGAACATGATGGCGGCGGGGGCGAAGAGGGCGAAGCCGACGAGGTCAAAGGCAGGAAGGAGTTCGCGGAGGAGGGGGAGGGACAGTTGACGTTTGGTTATTTGCTCGGGGATGTGGATGAAAGTGAGGAAAAGGGCTGCAACGGCACCGAGAGGAAGGTTGATGTAGAAACCTGTTGTTCGCTTCTGTCAGCAGATGCAAATGAAAGCGGGAGTCTTGAGTCAAACGTACACCATCTCCAGCTGAGGTGTTGAGTAAAGACACCTCCCAGTAGCGGCCCCATGACGATTCCAATTTGACTCACTAAGTTACATGATTAGCAGCATCAAACATACAGAAAAGGTGATTCATACCGCCCATAGCAATAGCCGTAAACACTAGACCAAGCACCACGTTAGCCCAGATCTGAGAAACAGAGGGTTGTTACTGTCTTACGAGGACGCTTTGCGGGAGCAAAGGCACCAACCAGAATGGTAAGTGTTCCGTTAGAGAGACCGGAGCAACCAAGGCCAGCCACTGCACGTCCAACAATCAACATGACAGACGAGTTGGCAGTACCACAAAGGACGGAACCGAGTTCGAATACCAAAAGGCAGACAAGATACACCCACTGAAGAACTTAGCAAGATATCTTAGAGACGGCAGTAGACTTTTTCATCTACCTTTGTAGTAAAGTGCGTATAAAGCTTGCCGGTCAAGGGCTGAACAGTGGCACTACCAAGTTGGTAGGCGCCAACATACCATCCGACATCTTGAAGTTGATGAAAGTCGCTTGTGATTTGGGGAATTGCCTACGAGTATAAGTAACACGTCTTCGAGTAGAATCATTCGAGTCTCACGGTAGAAATGATGGCCATGTCTAGCATCGCCAACAACATGACGAGCGTGAGGCCAGTCATGACCAGAAACAGCTTTAAGCCAGAAATGTATTCCACCTCTTCCAGATCTTTCTGTGGCCCTAAAGTATCGATATCTACCTCGACATCGGCTCGTATCGGATCTTGAGACTCGTTCAGCATGTTGCCATTCTTTTCGGTTTCCATGATAATTCGGTAAGTGCGGGCAGGTTTCAAGACGACAGGATGTAGAGAGTGCTGAAGAAACGTTGGTTGAGAAAGGAACGACAAAGGAATGAATGTTGAAGAAAATAGCAGAGTACACGACGAGACGAATGCTACCTTTAAGGAAGTTAGCAAAGAGGAACAACTACGGCGTTTGTTTTGACGGCCCCTATTGAACCATGGCCGCGGCGGGTTGCTCTATGTTAGGTGCATGAATCCCGGCAAATGGCAGAAATGGAAGGGCGGGCGAATCCCGCCGTCTCCAATCCCGCCGCACCAAGAGCAGCGCGCCACCAAGCATCACCCTTAGTTTATGATGGCCCTGGTGGATATTCATTGGTATAATGTAAGCTATAACCTCCCTGCGCTATTCTGGTCACTTTCTTCTCTGGTCGTATCCAATGCCACTCACATTCACATTCATGACCTCCCCCAGGCTGATAAGAACTTATCCACTGGCAACAACACCTGCTGCCAGACAGCCTTGACGAAATCCGAATCGCGCAGGTCCGGAGCTGGAGCCAAGTCGAACATGCATACAAGACACCTCTTGATGGCATCGGCCAGTTCATCCCCGAATTCGTCTTCGACACGTTGCTGCCACAAAAGAGCCGTCGCAAAGTCTGTCTCTTCATTTGGCTTGCCATCCGTCCCCATCATCCTCACACGAAAAGGCTGATTCTCGAGCTTCTCTCTAAAGACGAGTTCGAGCAAGAGCACACCCAGAGCAAATAGCGTTGACCGAGCTTTTTGAGCAGCAGAGTCTCGTCGGGTCTCGAGCAACGTCTGTCGAAGGGAGGCATGGTTTAGATATGGTTGTGGTACGGGGCTTTCGGGATCCCGAACGAGAAATACGTCCCTTTTATTCCATGATTGAGGAATCCAAGATGATCCTCCCAGGTTGATTATTGCCAAAGCCAGAGCATAGCCTACCCTGATGCGAGTGTCCCGTCTCGGCGTGGTGTCGAGAAACGCTTCCACGGTTTCGATAGTATAATGCTGAAATAACTCTTGGTCGACTGGATCTAAATTCAGCAAAATCTTACTTTGTAAATTAGACTCCAAGTAACCAAGAGAAGGCAGGCTTGGCTTTTTCGTAATGGCAGCGCATAAGTCGCGGATGGCGGCAACGTCGTCGGTTGGCTGGCTCAAGGAGGAATCGTCGTCGTCCGCGAATCGAACACCGCGAGGAATGGTTACGGGTTGTGTTTGATCGACTTCTCTGTAGACAATTAGCTGACAGCCTGCATTTTAGTTGCGAGACTACCACTGCGAGATATTTACCTTGGTGGTTGCTGTTTTGTTCTTGTAGCTAGAAAATATCAGTATGAGTACCAGCCAGAAGTATCAATGGTCTCTTACCAATAGAGGTCAGTCGAAGACGAAGTGAGCTTCTCCGTTTCGATTCAAGGTCTCCCGGGCTTGACTTATGCGACTTCCGAGAAAAGCTGTTGAATGTAGGGATGGATGACGAGGCCAAAGCAATGATCGCCTTGGGACCTTTCTTTCGCACGTCTACCATGCGATTCCTGGCCGAAAGCTCCTGTTTCAGCTTTGTCACATCTTCAAGATTGGATTGCACTGCTTCTTCTTTGTTCCTAGCTGTTTCCATGATTGACTGGATGTTTACCCGGGTGCGTCTTGTTCCCTCCTGAAAAACCATGTTAATGCAAACAGTATTCCGATTGTGTTCGGTTTCAAGTTTGGAGACCGTGACACCACAAGCGTGAGTGCTTTTGCACTCGCATTTCAGTTGTTTTTGGAAACACTGGAACAAAACCTCCGCCGTATGCTTGACGTTGATGGGTGGTCGTGATTGGGTTCCTCTGGTTTGAGATGGTTTGGTAGATGGCACATGAGATGCTCGTTCCAAAAATTCGTAAATATCCTTGTTGACAGTTGCAATCTTGGCAATCAAATGGTCCTTTTCGTGCGAGAAACTGGTCTTGAGTCTAAACATTTCGCTTTCCAAGCTCATCGTGTCCAAGTGGTAAACCTCACAATGATTTAGTCGTGCAATCCAAGAAAATGTCAAGAGAGAGAACTCTGCATCTCTCGCAAACTTACCTTTCCAGAGGTAAGAATCTCTTGTAGGGAACTCAAGGCAGTGTTGATGGCTTGTAACTGTCTCGTGAACCAGTCGTAGTAACGGTCCTGAACCCTCTGTCTGAGCAGGGCCTGAACCTTTAGATCGTGCCAAAGGGTGCAGTTCGGATCCTTCTGGAGTCTATTCCGGTCTTCTTCTGGGATTTCGAGGTCAGCTAGAAGAAATTCAAGGTTTTGAGAGTATTTGATATGTTCCATCTCTATGGTCGAGATGAGACTCTCGAATTCAGTCTCAAACCGCCACCAGGTTTTGACATCGATGAAGACATTGCGAAGACCTTTTGCCGTATCTTGGAGCAAGGGGAAGACACCAAGAACAAGGCCAGCTACTTCGAATCCCGACATTATGCGTGTTTCGAATCCCGCATGCCACTTTGATCGTGCGTGGAGAGCCAACGACCAAGTTTCCTCAGTTGCTCAATGATCAAACAGCGAGCGAATAGAGGAAATCCTTCTGGTTGATTCTCCACTCCAAAGGATGATTCAATGTTTGATTGGTTTATGTAGTTGGGCTGATGAGGGGTTTCGCTACTGCAGCTCAGCCGCACTGCGACTCCTTCCTCGGCGAGTCGGCATCTCACACGTCACGTGGGATCGAAGACAATGAGAAGATGCCCCTCCTCTTGGAATCTTGAGTCTTGAACATATCATATGCCCTTCAAATACATTTTCTTTGGTATCTTTATCTACGTCTGCGGGAAAATGCAAAAGGCTCATGATCTTACAACATGGCTACCGACAAGACAATATGGGCTTTAGCCCGGGAATGCGGCACTGACTTTTCCAAACTGCTGCTCTCCAAACTCGAGATCACAGACGAAAGCGACATTCAATATGCTATTGAAGATTCATGTGGCAAATTCAACGTCTGGGCTTCCAACATTGGAGCTCTGCATCCATCGAGATCCAAAATGTCGCTAGACTTTCGCCTCAGAGATGCTCCCCTTATGCGATCTGGTGTCATCTCCGGCCTGGAAAGGCTGAAACGTTCGGAAAAAAAAAGTAAGGCCCATTTTCTGCTATGAACTCTTGTGAAAGCTGTTCGACCTAATTTATAGTACTGGGCATATGTTCTGGGGAGCTGCCAAACAGGAAACTCGAAGGATCTCACCAACTCGAGACCGACACGCGAGTCGAAATACATGAATCACCTACGAGCGAGCTGCAAGAGTTGCTTCTGAACCTATCCTCCTCTATCAACCATCTATTTGGACTCTCAGTACTCATACGACGAATGCGGCCAAAAGGCAGGATTCCTGATCCCGAAAACTATCCAAAAGACCCTCGAGATATTGTAACTGTCATCGACAAGTTTCCAAAACTAAAGCAATGCACCTGGCTAGCCATTCGGTTAGGCAATGCCACTGGCCGACGGCGGCATTTCTTCATGTATAGACAACAGCATCGAGAGCGTCTTGGCTCAAATAAACGTGGAGTTAGGAGATCTTTGGATGGCGGTGATGGAGAGCACGAGGCGGATACTGCTAACACGATTGCTACGACATTCGAGGAGAACTTTGGCCACGAACACGACCCAGCCACTTCACCAGTGCTAGACCGAAGATCCATCTTCACAGCCGCCACTTCTCTTGTTAGTGACTATGACGAGAACCAAGAAATGGGCCGCCGTATTCCAGATATACCAGACATGGTTCTCGATGGAGTTCAACTGAGTTATGGTGCACCTGTTGAGTGTCCTTACTGCCGAACTATTCAAACATTTATGAACCGTTACGATTGGAAGTAAGACGTCACAGAGCGCACTATAGCAATACAGACAATTTTGATCGAGGACTGACGTGATTAGGAGACATGTTTTCTCAGATTTGCAGCCGTACGTGTGCACGTTTCAGAATTGTACCGCGGGCTTATTCTCTACAAGAAACGAATGGCTCAAGCATGAATTAGACAATCATCGGCGACAATGGCAGTGTGTTCGATGCGCTGAATCTGACCTGGTCTTTTCAAACGAGAGAGATATGCTCACGCACCTCAAGCACCGGCATGAAGGTACAATTACGGATGATCAAGCGCCTATAATCCTCAAAGCCTGCGAGCGAGCAGTCACCACATTTGACTCATCTGCATGTCCTCTTTGCACGGAATGGGATCCCCCTGCGAAAGGTGAAAGCAACGCTAAAGAATTTTTCCGACACTTGGCCAAGCATCAGCAGCAAATCTCCCTAGAAGCACTCCCCCTTTTCCTCGAGGGCCTTGAAATCAGAGATGACGAGGAATCAGAATCAGATACCCATTCCGAGACAGAGTCAGAGGGGCAGCAGTCGGAAGAGCAGCCAAACGAAGAGGATGAACAAGGCGTAGAGGAAGATGAGGAAATGCCTGCTTCGGAAAGACTTTTCCGAATCTCGTTGGAGGATTTGTATGCAAGGGACTCTTTCGCCTTGCCGCTACTTGTTCATCAATGTACCAAGGCCATTGAACTATACGGTCTTCATCAGCAGTCCATATACAGCCGGCCTGGCTCAAGAGCAGACATTCGAACTCTGAGAAGGAAATTCGACCTTGATCCAAAGGGCAATAATCCTGATCTGGACTTGACGGACTCCAAGAACTTCTTCCACAATATCCACAACGTTACAGGCCTTCTCAAAGAATTCCTCATGGAGCTCCCAGATCCTTTAATGACGGCAGAGCATCGCGACGCCTTCATCGAGGCAGTAAAACTTCAAGATGTACTGCCGCGTCGAGATAGTATCCACCAGCTCATCAACTCACTGCCTGACCCCAACTACGCGACTTTACGATCAATAATACTTCACCTGTATCGTGTAACAGAGAATGCGGACAAGAATGACATGAACGCGCATAACCTAGCTCTCGTACTGGGGCCGACCTTGATGGGCGTTGGCGACTTCAGGGACACGAAGTATCAAATCCAGGTTTTGGAAGTCATATTGCAGCACACTTTTGAGATATTTGACGAGGATGATGATTGAGAGATGCTTCGGATTGGATAAACCACATTTTAGTGTACAAAATCGTGTCATATACTCCAAGCACGCAACTAAAACATTTCCCAAGACGAAAAAATATCTGATAGCCACGGATCCTGCGAATAGTCCATCGGGGCAAACCCATCCGCCGACACGTCGACGACCCCAGCCTCGACAGGAACCTGGGATCCTGTGTTCGTCCCTATGCTCGCATTCGGGTCTGAATCTGCCAGAGCCTTCCTCCATATAGCTGCAGCTTTCCTCAAAGATACCATACTTCGGGAGAAGAAGTCCTCCCCGTCACCGTGCAGACCAACCGCCGCGACGCCAGCTTCCATGGCATCCGCGGCCCGCTCAATCATGCGTATCAGATCGACCGATTTGCGAACCGTGAATCGATCCCAGGCGGGGTCTTCCATCATGCAGAGGCGATACAGCGTGTGCGTGGAGCGGCCAAAATGAAGTAGCGGAGCGATGGGCACACCCCAGATTTCCTCGGGCGTAAACGAGAAGAAGTTGTTCAGACATTGTTCGAGTGCATTGACACAGGCGTAGGCACATTCTGCTCGTTCTAGTTCGACGACGCCGGAGAACGTATCGGGAGGGCTTGGACGTTGGGTCGGCAACCCGTTGATCATCATGTATGCGTTGTGGATATACGATAGGAGAATTTCTGCTCTGAATTAGCGATCAACAGGCCAGACAGCTCATCCAGGAGGTTCATACTATTTTCCAGCATATTTGGGCTCAGTTCCCTCTTGATAGCTTCAAGTTTCGCAACCAACGGCTTGACGTATATCGTACTCGGTGTCTTGGGCTGGCAGTTGGCTTCCAGGTCAAAGTGTTGGGGGAAAGCTACGATAGTCATGTCATCCAAGACCTTCGATACTTTGACAAGTGAGACCAAAAGCTCGTCGTCAGGCGCTTCTTGCTCTTCTGCCAAATGTTTTAGACAGGTCTCCATGTGAGGAGTCCATCGCATTGGCTGTATCTTGAGAAAGGCCGAGATGCTAGGACAATGTCAGCAAATTGGATGACCGGGGAAGCTTTTGGCATACCTGGAGTATATTACAAAACAAGATAGTACTGCTCTTCTCTCCTCGTTTGTCCGATAACATGCTGGAACGATCTGTTTGATCGGGCACCGATATGCTTTGTAGGAGTCAGTCTCATTACACGGATCCTCCTGTTCGGGTCGATCTAGACGAAGATCGACGACCAAGGATACAGCAAGACTCGAGTAGGCGCATAGTATCTTTTTGCCCTCCATATAGTTCATTGCCCTAGAACAGAGTTAGTTTTGGTATAGTGTGCCAGTGTCGGTCGCCGGACAAACCATGATAGATAGACGATCAAGCCAAATAAAAGATCCAGGCTGCGATCCAAATCAACCAACAGCCGCTGAGCCAGAATCCCTTGTATCTTCTTGTTGAGTCTTCTCTTTTCTGCAACAGACTTGCAGCAGAGAGCCCAGATGTTGAGCCACAGAAATGGTCGCTCTTGTTGCACTTGTGCTGCGCTGCTCGCAAGGACGATTAGCCCATGTACGGCCGTATAAGTATAAGCCAGTGCTGTGAAACGCTTACCTAACTTCAGGTGGAATATAAGTCAATGGCTGTGATTTGAGATGAAGGTTTCGAAACGTAGTCAGGTACTCTTCGGCTTGTGTCGGAGAGGGCTCTGGCAGAAAAGGGTCATTGGTGATTGGGGGTGTGTTACCCACGGAGGAGGCACTGGATTGCTCCGTCGGCCAGACCGGTCCTCTTGGTGAACTTCGGGTCTCGGATTCAGTGTAGCTATTCCCTTGCAGAGGAGATGGAATTACTTCCGGCCCCGGCGTTGCCGAATTTGCTGTGGCTTGTGTTTTGAGTAGGGTGACCAGATCATCGAGCTTATCCTCCAGGCGGTTCGTCCTGTTCGCCGGTCGTCTTGGCAGGCGTTTCCGAGTAATTGTCGACGGCTGACACTCGCGGCGCAGGCGATGACATCTTTCACAGCTAGTCCCTGGGCCTCGACTGATGCACCTGCACTTAGCCTTGGAACAGCCAGCGCAGGCGTGGCCGTAGGGTGCGGATTCGCGGGCGGCGGGATTGGGAGTGTTGGGAGACATGATGGGGCCCGATTCGCTGGAGCGAGCAACAAGTCTTATCCAAAAGTGTCGACGGCGGAATCGATCGAGGACGGGAATGGTGAGATCAGGGACGTTGGGAGGCTTGGCTGTATCAAGGTGTGGGTTATCGTTGCTCCGACGCGAATCCCGCCGGTCGAGCTTCGGCGGAATCTTGACGGTGCAAATCCCGCCGTAGGCGTGAAAGGAGGATCAGTAGTATACGTCACGACGCGTTATGAAAGGGGCCAAGCTTTGGGATATAGTTGTTCTAGGGAGTTTGAGAATTGTGCAGGCTGTTTTGATATCACTGTGTAAAGGAGAAAGAACAGTCAGTAAGGGTGGTTGCTGTTGATTCGGTCCATTTCCGCGGCTCGTCGGCCAATTTCTCACATGCCGCTCCAGTCTATTACGCCCAGCTAGAGCAACCAAGCCAGCTCTGGCAACTCAAAGACTGCGAGAAAAACCTAGAGAAAGGGGCTTTTGAAAGACTGGCAATGGAAATAAAGTTGGTGTGCTTAAGACGGTATTTTGCAGACGCATCGTCTTATAAGCTGGCCCAGACCATTGTAACACGCCCATTTTCGGGCAGAAACAAGCGTCTTCCCGTTTCTCGCTGGTGCTTAATCTGTCACATTATCTACGTCACTCACTTTAATGCAAACATTAGAACATCCCAAGTCCTTTATGCTAAGACTTTAGTTAGCCCAAGATCTCGGTTTCGCTTCCATACCCTAAAGATACCCAGGTACGAAACATGATAAACGATAAAGGATAAAATGTTAAGAGATCACTGAGTCGTGCCTCCCTGGGATAACTTACCCTAAGCTTTTGCTCGCGCTCTTGCCTCACCAATTGCGAGGCTTCATCTTCATCTCGCTTACCCTCTCGCGGTTTCCGATATAGAAATATGCATCTATTGGCCTTACACCTACCTAGGTACCTTACATAATATACCTTGATTGTCATTCACTTGTCGACAACCTGAAAGCAAGATGAATGCCTGCTCGACCGCCACAGCATTGCTCGAACCCTGCAACCCAAAGTAAGTTTCGCTCCCTGGAATCTTGGAAAGCTTGCTGATAAATTTACTTTTGCAGCAATCATTTAGGCTTTCATCTACACCAACAACTTGACGACCCATTTATCTCGCGATGTCCCAAGAGCTGCCACAAAAGCCGACCTCACCCACGACAGTCCTCCCTCTCCTTCCGGTCATGCGCAATGACATTGCCTCGTCCTTAAACGACGACCCAAACA
>JALNIO010001175.1:0-24141 GCA_023509875.1 Rugonectria rugulosa
AAAAAAAAAAAAAACACGTTGATATAACATGCACTCATTAATTAGAAATTAAGTTGAGGATAAGCATTACCAGATCATTCTAAAAGTCGGAGAATTCACATCGTACCTAAGGTAGGCAAATACAGTAGGGAAGCTAGGTAGGTAGACAAAGTCCAAACCAAGTTGGTGAACCGGGGGTCAGCCTTTCCGACGCCGCCGTAACGCTCCGATTCGTTCCGAAGAGTCGGATGGCTGAACAACTCTCATCTGTTCTTAATAAGCTCAAAAAGTCTGTAAAAAAGAGAAATGCTCATACTCGGCGCAAGCCACCGCCAATAGACCCAACAAATACGAGCACGAGGTCTCACGCCTCGATATCCATTCGCGACACTGGCAGGTGTCAGGGCGCGACAGGATGCTGCCAGACGATTGGTCACGCTGGAGAATGTGGTTTTGATGCAGCTTGTGATTGGCTGGCCCTCTACTTCTGGAACATGGGTTCAAGTGAGCCATCTATCACCAGCCGCTTCAGCCTGCCAATAGCCATATGGCATTTCGATTAGGCCCAGATGTCGTTGGACATGCAGGCCGAAGCGTCTCTCTCGTCATCGTGTACTGTACCAAGGGAAAACAAGGGTCCATCCATGGGCACAGTTGCATTCTCGTTCCTGCCTTCATCAACATGACGAGCATTTGCAGCACAAACCTCATGCGGTCAGACATCACCTCTTGACTGAATGCCGCACATGACTCCATCACAGCCTATCCCTCTTATCAGCTCCCGCCCTCTCAAGGTGAGAATGACTACCAGCTTCGCCAGCCAGCCCCGTCCTCCTCAACCCTGCCCGTTTCGACCGTGACTATACCCGGCTCAGACACCGCCGTCCATGGCTCCCGCCGTCCAAATAGTAAGTTAGTTCCCGTGACGTCGCGAAGAGGCGACTGCATCTTTGGTCCCCTGCCAACCTCCATATCTTGCCCCTCCCCCACCAGTCCAGCTGCCGAGATCGACGAACTGAAATCTGTCGCCCCTCCTCGTGCTGGTACCGCTTGCGTCTATTGCACTTTCCCTGTGGAAATCTGAGTGTCCATGTGCCGTTCCCCCATTCCTGTATTGTCCATTTCTCTGCCTGCCATGTCAACCACGTGGGAGGCTTTTCCTGCCCGTGAAACAGCCATGGCAGCATGTCAACAAAGAAAAGAAGCCTACTCCTCGCCTTGGGACTCTCTTGAGGGCGTCTCTTGGTTTGATAGGCAGAATCTTCTTATCCGTACTCAAACATCACCAACATCATGGCTGCTCAACCGGCCGACGGCTGCTCGCCCGTCCTCAACCATGACCTATCACAGTTCCCCGAAGCCCTCAGGGGCAAGCGTATCCTTCTCTGCACCGAATCGTTCGGACCAGTCAACGGTGTGAGTCGCACGACGCTGATGCTTGTCAACCATCTGCGCGCAAATGGTGCTCAAGTCGCCGTCGTTGCGCCTCATAACCACACTGAGCACAATACCTTCACCCCTCCTTCGTCCCCGTCATTGTCTCCTGCCGATAAGCAGCCCGAGGTTCGCGTCACTGGCTATCCTCTGCCGTTTAACCCCGAGCTCTCGATCGTGTACCCTGTTCGCAACTCGACCATTTACTCGCGAACTTTTGGCGATGACTGCCCGCCAGACCTGATCTATCTTGCTTCTCCCGCAAGTTTGGGGTTCCAAGTCATGTTGCAGTTGCGTCAACAGCACAAGGAGAACCAGATTCCCGTTATTTGCAATTTCCAGACTGATCTCGCAGGCTACTGCAACATTCTCTTTCCTGCCCCGTTGAGCCACGTCGCTGTGTTCGCTTTTGCCGCTGTGCAGAGTTATTTGTTCCGACATCCCTCCGTCAAGACCATTTTCTACCCTTCCACCTTTGTGAAGCGATACCTCATCAGCCAGAAGGTACAGGAGGAGAAGTTGGAGGTCCTGACCCGTGGCGTGAATACGGAGATGTTTAAACCGACCCGACGAAGCGATGAGCTCAGGAAAGAGTTGGCACCAAATGGAGAAATCATCTTTGTGACAGTGTCGCGCATTGCAGGCGAGAAAGGATTCGATTTCCTTGCTAAGGCTGCCAAGGAACTCGATGCCAGAGGCTTGAACTTCAAGCTTTACATCATCGGTGGCAACCGCAATGCAGATGTCGAGCGAGAAGTACAAGAGATGTTTGATCCGCTACGGGAAAAGGGCAAGGTTTTCTTTGCTGGTTTCAAGGTTGGCGAGGACCTTGCAACTGCCTACGCCAGCGGCGACGTCTTTCTGCACTGCTCCGTCACCGAAACCTTTGGCCTCGTTGTTCTCGAGTCTATGGCCAGCGGCGTGCCTGTCATTGCCCGTGACGAGGGTGGCCCTTCGGATATTGTGTCGCATGATAACAACGGCTTCCTTGTGCCGCCAAACGATCTCGATGGTTTCGTAACAAAGGCGATGAAACTCAGCCAGGACCATGCACTCCGTGCCCAGATGAGGGAGTCTGCCCGAGCCGCCGCTTTGGAAGCCACATGGGAAAAGATCAATAACAAGGTCGCCTGGCGCATGGCTGACACTATTGCCGAAAGAAAGCGTGAGAAGGAAGGCCCCCAGACCTCACAGCTGAGCAAGGTTGGCCTGGATTCGCAACAGCTTATCCCCATATACGGCTGGCTCATGATGAACGATGCCATGCGGGAGACTCTTACACGCCGCGTGGTAGATGCCCGTCTCATGGGCGGCTTGGGTGTTATCGTCTCCTTTTGGATGGTGACGGGCTGGTACATGGCCTTCACCGAGTGCCTTCTCTGGGCCAAAAGCCGATGGCGAGATGCGGAGCGAGTGAAGAAGACTTCCTAAAGAAGTGGATTAAGAAAGCTATCCGTCATTATTTCGATTTGAGTTGACGGAAGAGGGCGTTTAGGTGATAGTTATGACTTTGAGGTGATGGATTTGAGGACTGATGACTTTGGTTGGAGATTTCGATACGCCACTCTTTACGACTTACAGCATTCCCTTTGTACATTTCCTAATCTTTTGTTATTTCCTTGGAGCGTCATACTCATGATACCAGGTCTGATTTTAGAGTTGTTTATGACGATTTTTCTTGAGGGATCACGACGGGCTATTGTGATGCCGGCTTGAGGAGGACGTTAGATAGTCCTAAGATAGGTAGATTAGTGAATAAACCACGTACATTATTCCTTCGTGTTTCAAGACTCCCATCCCTATATCATGAAGCACCATCCAGCCACATATATGCTTTTCAAAATGATGCCGTGATGGTGTTCGTTTGCGGCGAACACAGGTCCAGCCATCCCAAAACCTTAGGGTAGCTAAGAGCCCTGGCGCACACAAGCATATTTACTGGCAATGCCTTTCACATCGTTCGGGATTGACTTTCTGAAATAATTCTAGTAGATTAGGTTAAAAGGGATAATACTGTAGAAATGATGGGAAACTGTCAATAGCCTCATCAGCTACTGGCCACTTCTTGCGGACCTGGGTTATCAACAGCACTGCGCAGCATTGAAGAATGCCAAGTGATTAATCCAATACGAAGATGCGACGGTAATACTACTGCTATTCTTGCAGTATCTTGTTTTCTCTTTTTCTTTCTCATCAAACCACGGCATCGGGACATCGGCACCCCTTTCCACAGTGTTGTACCATCCCCAATCTCCTGCGACGGCGTGTTCGGAATGATCCGACCGTGAAACGAAGCTATTCAGGGATTAGGCAGGTTGTTTCAGCCCCATCAGTCGCTTAACATGCGGGGATGAAATGAATTGATTGACGAGGTAATACATAATCCCGCTCCTGGGTAGGCTGTGAAGCAAGGGAATGTACAGAGTAGAGTCGTGAGCCTTAGTTTACCTAATTATCTGCCCTCTTTAGAAGGGACGGCTTTACATAGTGCCGCTCTTTGACTGTACTTTTGTTCAGAGAGTCGAAGATCCTTACTTTGCAATTATTCAGTTTACGAATAGACTACCAGTGTAGCACGAGCCGTTTTCCGTGAGACTCGAATAAGCTGAACATCTGACGAATGAGCGACTCTCAAGCCCTCCAATTCTTCCATCCACTTGATGCGGCCATTCTTACCTCCGGTTCGTCGGTCCTTTTCACAGACTGCGCCCCGTTCTGATGTTAGTGAACCAACATGGTTAGATCATCTGCTGGCCTCTCTTGGCTTCTTGGCCCCTTGGCCCAACTGTCCGTCTCTCAACTCACTCACTCCCCTTGCATTCGGGGTAAGATTAATCATGCAAGTTCTGGTCAGCCGCCCAGCCGGGTCTTTTTCGGAGACGAGAGCCCTGGTCGTTCCGATGCTAGGCTGTCGAGCGAAACATTGGTTGCTTACTCTTTTTTTGCTCCTTCAATGCAAACATCTCATCGCTATTTCGCCCTCGTTGTGATGTAACTCCTTTGGCGCGGATCGTCCTCGTAGGTATGCTGTCTGGTATTCTGTAGATAATTTCTATATAGCTTCGTCTTTTTCCTTTTTCCCTTTTGCTGTTTGTCTTTCGCTGTATTCGCTCTTTTGTTTGGACTCAGGAAACATGCCTTCTCTACAAACTCCTCTTCTGGCGGCCTCCGTCCTGCTTACCTTGGCCGGCGCTCGCGATGTCCCGACTAACGTCCAGGATTTCTACAAGAGCATTGTTTCTCAGGGGAAATGTGACAATGCTCTTGCGACCGGCTTCTACAGTTCCGACAACGATGGTGGCAGTAAGTTGCGTCCCAGGAGAAAATCCGATATGCAGAGAATCAAGCGCTGAACCGAGTTGCAGAGACGGCCTATTGTGGTGACCATGTAAAGGACTACAACGTCATTTACCTCCAGGGCCCCAACGGAAACCTGGCTAACATGGACATTGACTGTGACGGCGTCCAAGGCAGTTCTGCTGATGACGGCCGCTGTGGAAGCTCCGGCGACACTCAGTCTCAGACGTCCTTCGAGGACACTGTCGCCAGCTACGGCCAGGGCCAGAATGACCTCGATGCCAACATTCATCCCTATGTTGTCTTTGGCAACGTTGGAAGCAAGAAGGGTTACACCAACTTTGACCCTCAGTCGTACGGAATCGAGCCACTCAGTGTCATGGCTGTTGTGTGCGGCGAGAAACTCGTACGTTCACTCCCATTCACCTCGGATATCTGTCTCATTGACACTCTTCTAGATCTATGGCGTCTGGGGAGACGAGAACGGTGACGATGGCGACCACCCCATGGTCGGCGAGGCCTCCATCTCCCTCGCCACAGCCTGCTTCGGCAAGTCCATGAACGGAAACAACGGCCACGACCAAAGCGATGTTCTCTACATTGCCTTCCCCGGCTCCGACGCTGTCCCCGGCAAGAGCGCCAAATGGAACGCCAAGAACTACGACGAGTTCGAGGCGAGTATCAAGGACCTCGGCGACAAGCTGATCGAGCGCATCGGCAGCAACAGCACCTCTGGAGGAGGCGACGACGGCAACTGCTCGTGGTCGGGCCACTGTGAAGGTGATGATGATTCCCTGGGCGTGAGGAGTGCACGGTTACTTATAGGCGGACAGGTGCTACTTGCTCTTCCAATGATGATTGCTCTGATGACTTAATCTGCACGAACTCGAAGTGTGCTTCTCCGTGAGGTAATGGATGTGCAAGCGTCGTCTTTCCCTCGAGCCAGACTTGAGGGGAGCGGTTCTGCCATCACAACAATCTCCCATTAATCCCTCCTGCAGGAAACCGGAGCTTATCGACTGCTCGATTGGTTTACAGAACCCCGGCGCCCACTGAATGCTTATGCAGCAGTAGACACAAAGGGGCTTGTGCCTGAGACGTGCATGACATCAATTAACCTCGTTCACTAACCTGAAAGACACAGCATTACACTCGTTTTACGGCTACTTTGTCGCTCATTCTAACAGTTTGTATATTTTGTACTTGTTTTTTATTTCATGTATATTTATGGCAGTTGAGCTGCATTCATTACCAGACAGCATATCGAATAGAGGCGGATCACCCATGCCAAGGCTCATATTGTGTGCCCTTACTTGTGAACATTGTGCCTCTTTTTATGTAAGGAATCGGATCAGATATACTTGATTGGGTAGGCCATGGATCTGAATTTCATACCTCTGCCAAGGCAACTCAAGCATCGTGCCCATACCCAGTCAATTCTCTATCAATGCCGATACTGGTGTCGCACGCACTTCATGTATATGTATGTATATTTCCGAGATGCCAAATTCTGACCAGTCTCTTCTAAGTCTCCTTTTCTTTTCCCATCCATGAATCCTTATTCTACCATGGTAATACGTCCTTCCACAACTGGCGCAATGCATCTGGTCCAATCAACAGTCATGTCGCCATCGTTCAGAGGATCGCAAATGCTGGCTTGAACGCCCGCCTTCTTGGCCCATCTCGTCCAAAACTTGCGCATCAGCAAAATCTCGAAATCGAGTCTGTTGCCCCCATCATGTGCATCCTGTTCTTCCACATCCTCATCGTCCTCGTCGTCATCACTATCGTGGTTCTCATGATGCGGCCTCACGTTGACGCTGAATCGCCGGCGGAGGAACTTCGCCCACGGGTCAGAGGCGTCCTCAATGACCTTTTCGCGGTCTTGAGGTGGGAGCTGGGCCGAGAGGGCGTCCAGGCTAGGAAACTCGGGGTTCTTGGTGCGGATAGGCGAGACGGGACTCTCACAGCGTTCTGCCACTTCGACCCAGTGCTGCGAGAGGTGCTTCCACTTGCCGACGGTTCGCAGGCCCATAAAGTACTGTCTGAGCATGGCCGAGATGAGAATGCCGTTTTCTTCCTCGATAATCTCCTCTGCTTCGCCACCTTCGGACTTGACGAGGAGACTGGTGAATCCATCTGTCCTGTGTCAGCAAAACCAAGTGAAGTTCTAAGAAGCCTTTGTGACTTACCCTTTCCTCGTCCCATATAGCCTCGAGTAGCAAGACCATACAGCTTCTCTGGAACATACGGCTCTCCGCCAATGTCGACGAACAGTACTCTCTTGCCCCTGGGCTTCTTGGGGTCAAAGGAGAACTTAATGTTGGACACCTGGGGGAACCGTCCCTCGAGAGCAGGGTACAGAGCTACGCTGTTTTCCAACGCGTCCCAGATGGCTTGGCCAGTGACTCTAAGAAGCACGCAGGGATCCTCAAACGGGAAGCACGTAGTGATGTCTTTGATGCGAATTGCACCGGGAGGATAGATCTGGTCACCGCGGATCGTACCCGATGCCATGATGGTGCAGTCAGCATTGTGGTGTTGGCGCATTACATCACACACGAAATTTCCAATGTTGGACTCTTTGGTACGAACGGTACTGAACCGCGCATCCAGTGGCGTCGCGGTCCATCCAACGGGCTTCGCGAGAGACTGCTGGAGCTTCGATGTCAGCTCGCCGACCAGCTGCACAGTTGGTTCGTGTTCCTTGACATCTGAGGTGACGTCCCGTCGCCAAATGTCAAAGTCCCATTTCTGGGATTCGTCAGGCTTTTGACGGACCTCGATGTAGCTGAGGTTCTTGAAGTCAGTACCGGACCGCAGGACGTGAGTGCCGTCTACGAAGTTGTGGGCGTAGTAGTGATCATGGCCGCCGAGGATAATGTCAATAAGACCTTCCGTCTGTGCTGCCAACTTGTCATCGTTGGGTTCTCGCTGGTGACTGAGGCAGATGATAATCTCAGCACCCTGCTCACGGAGCTGAGGCACCAGTTCCTTGGCAGTGGCAGTAGCTGACTTGTAGATGAGGTTGGGTGGCAAACTGTTGATAGTCTCCAACCACTCCCTCTCTCCCAACCCGATAAGACCGACCTTGATACCGTTTGAGGTGGTAATCATGTGCGTCTTCTCAGCGTTGCCCATGGGTACATCCTCGCCCAGGGCGGGATCGAGGACGTTGGCCAACAGCCAGGGAAAGTTGCATTGTCCGGCCAGATGCTGATACTGCTGGATGCCAAAGTCAAAGTCGTGGTTCTAGAATACCGAGTGTCAGTTCCCTGGATCGGGCCGGGGTGGCTCGACTTACCCACCCCTACGCATGTGCAGTCTGTCCCAATCAGGTTGAGCACCGGCACCATGTGTTGACCTGGGGTGGTTGTCAGTATCCGGCTGGGCGTATATAAATAAGGACGTTGTCCTCGCTTGCATCTTGAGACGCCATTCCCATCTCAACTTACCCTTGGTCACTGTGCTCTCCAAGCTTGGGTTGAAGACATCGCCGGAAAACAAGGTCAAGGCCTTGGGCTGATCAGCATACTGCTCGCCCTCCTGGTACTCCCGGACCAAGGTGATGAACCTCGGCAGGCCACCAACGGGCTCTGCACTGGAAGGATCGAGGTGATAGACGTCGTTGTAGTGGATGATGCGCAGATCTGGCGGTGAATCGGCGGCTCCTTCGGCGTCGACTCTTCCAGAGGCGAAAGTCACCTGAGGATCCGAGGTGACGGTTGGATCCTTTGCCATAGCTGACTATGTTTTTTTAAAGAGAGAGCGACTTGAAGTGTAGGTCAGGTGCTCTGAAGATAGTTGCTTTAACTCAAAAAGACAAGAAACACATGGAAATAAAGAGGGCGACCAAGCTGACAAGCTGAATGAATAGACGCTTTCAGTGAGGAAGTGAGGAGGCGCAGCTCAAATGCCCACCAACCCAAAGCGCTAAAGTGTTTGAGTGTGAATCCGTACTGTACCTACCTTCAGTCACAGAAATCCAACGTCAGACGAACTCACGTGATGTTTTTGGGGAATTGGATAATTTGGATCAAGAAAATCAAAGAACAAAGTCTCTTTTCTTTTGTCAAAGACGCTCGTACACGTTGCAAGTAAATTGGGCACAGGAGACGTGTGAGATGCAACGTGTTGAAAGAAGGTTCCTCCGGTCTTTGTCTTCCAGTCAATCAGAAGCACGATATTGGATATTGTGGGACAAACGAGAATATCGCTTGGAGGGGGATGTGTCCGGGGCATGTTAAAGGCGTTTCCGGGGGGGCACAGGCTAAGGGACAGGAGCCAGTAAAGAGTGAGAGTGAGAGAAGTGCTCAGCGTTGGAGACACTGACGCCAGCGATGCGTTGGCGAGTTACCCCAAGAGAGAGAGTCTTAATACTGTGCTACATGCATGAATGAGGTTGATGCACTTCCAGGTTGTTGGTGGACACGATGACCTATCTAGTAAGACATTATCATTAGCTAACTTGTGAGGAGGAGATATCTCAGTCATGGTCATAGATAGACACAGACGAGAAGATGAGGCCTCCCAGACGTCACTCCAAAATCTCCATCTCCTTCGGCAGCTCTCTCCCCTCTATCCACGCATTAATGCTCCCAGCAAACAACTCGGGCTTCTGCAGGTTCCACGTATGCACAGCGCCCCTCACCACTGCTGCCAAAGACCCCTCCACGGGCATCTCCCTCCCCATCCTTCTCACCGCCTCGACATCGTCGACACTGTCCGCCGCTACCGACAGCGTCTTCACGGGGAGCGTCCGGACGTCTTCCCAGGTGAGCTCCATCAGTCCCGCATCCACCTCGCGTACTGTGTCCCAACGGCGGTTCTCGCGCATTTCGTAGAGAAGCTCGTCGTGGGGAAGCATGCCTTTGTAAGACGCGACTTTGAGGTAGAGCCACTGGGGGACAATGCTGAGCAGGAACCACGTTAAGTAGTAGGTAATACTGGGATGGCTAACGACCCATCCCCATTGGTGTTCCATCGGATGGCCTGCGGTGACAAAAGCTGAGAGGACAAGTTCTGGGTGTCGCTTGCTAAGTCTCAAGGTGATAAATGCACCCATGGATAATCCAACAACATGCGCGCGGCCATCCTTTGCGTGATTCCTGATGATTGCGGCGACGCGATCGGCGGTGCTCGAGAAATCAACAGGGAGGATGTCCCGAGAACGAGAGTGGCCGCTGAGGTCGAGGGCGAGAATGTGATAATCCTCGAGATGAGAAATGACATATGCCCATTCCAGATGCGAATTCAAGAGTCCGTGAAGTAGAACAATGGTGGTAGGTTTGTCGTCGTTGAGGCTGACGAAGAAGAGCTCAGGTTCCGGTTCAGGCTCTGGGGCAGCCATGGCCTGGAGGTGGACTTTGATCTCGAATATTAAAATGGCGGATACTGGACAGAGTCATGGTTCTCAAGCTAAAATAAAGCAACATTTTATTGCATCTCTACTGGCTATAAGAACAAAGAACACACGGTCTAGGGCTCTCGTTAAATCATATTATGACACCACAGAGGCAATCGATGGGCAGTTCATGGCAGCATTGCAAGCACGCCACCCTACAGCGGATGGTTCAGCCTAGATGGCTTGTGTGTTTGTGCTTAATTAAATTGGAAGATGATAGATCCAGCGTCTGTGAGGTGCTGCGGTTTTATATGCAGCCCATTCGATTTTAATCATTCCGAGATGAAGACATGTGAGCCGTGATCCCAGAGCCGATGAGGAAGACTCAAGACCCTTTGTCATCTATCATGGGATGGATGGATACTACAGCCATCACTACAATCGCGAGAACCTCACTCACCTTCTCCAATAAGCATAGCCGTGAAAGTTGACACCATGCCAAATGCGCCTCGTTTGTCTCAGACTGCCCCTCGCACGAATCGCTCATATCATGCATCTCATTGCATCACCATCCCGAGTCAGCGACTCCATTTCAAGCCTCAAGACCGAGATGGACGGCCAAGCTTTGTGCCAAAATCTAAGCTACCGCGGGCTTCGTCCACCGTGACCCGAGGAATCAATCGCTTAGCATGCCGAGATGGATGCATCGAAGTACAATCAGGGGTCTGCAAAGACCGGTCTGGACCAAGGCCTTCAAAGCCAAGGAACCGGCTTCCCAAGCAGCCGGACACTTCACGTAGAATTGGTCAGAAGTTCAACTTCATCCGAGTTCCGTAGAGACGATCATACACAAACAGTTTGTGGCTTTCTCACCAAGTACAGTGGTCGAGTGGCTTGGCCCTGCCAGGCGTTGCAGGGGTTGTTTCAGGGATCTCGGATACCACCATTTCTTGACCGACACTGTCTCAACGGTGGCAAATGTTGTGTTAGATGGTGTTTGCCGTCTTGCAACTGCTCCGTACCATCACGGGAGAAGGGGAGATGTCACTTCGAGACAAAGATGTGAACGGGAGTCATGATTGCCGTGTTACCAAGGACTGCTAAGGTCTCACATGCGCTGGCGCCGTGAGTTGTCCAGAAGGGAGGGCTTGGCTCCCAGGGCCGTGTTTCGTCGACGACTCATGAGCAAGGGAAGTCTCTGTCGGCAATTTGAACACGGTGAAATAGAAATCCCATCGGGCGAGAAGGGGGAGGACAAAATAGACCGAACAGTCCTTTGATTTAGGAGAAAAGAAGCGAACATGCAACTTTTGCAAGAATGAAGCCATCACCAAGAGACTGTGGGCTGACGAGAGCAAAAGGGTCCCTGGGAGGATGGAGCTGGGCGCCAATGAAGGGTTTGCTGGGAGGGACACTGTGGCACAGAGTCCAGGGGTTTTGGTGGACGGAAGCCTGAAGCAACCACGGGCGTTAGTGAGACGCTTATTGGGTTTAGATGCAGCGGCTGCAAGGGGCGAGAGGTCATTGGAGGCCACCGGAGGGAGGCCGCTGAGGGGACGAGGGGTAAGGACCCGCGCGCGCAGACGGACCAGGGGTTGAGGGTTGACGGAAGACGGCTGCTTGGATGCCACCTGGGACTTCTGTGTCCAAGCGGTCGACTCTTTGAACAGAGGGAACTGAAACAAAGCAATTCTCAATCATGTGAATTGTTAGGCGCGCGTCTGCTACGAGTTTTGGATGAGATGGATGTCCTCAGTGTCCGTGGCCCTCGGTCTCGGCTCAACATTGATTGTGTCTCTATCCACTACTCTATCGCGTACTCGGTAATTATGTACACATCTTACCTGCAAATAAGCATCGATACTTTAATTATCTAGTTAAAATATTTCTCCGTAGTCTTGGTTCCTTGTGCACCTCTTCTTCCTGGGTACTCCTCCTCTCGCACTCCGTATCTTTGTTATTGCCCAGCACTCTTTGGTTCTCCTCGTGTCCAACCTGAAACACCACTTACCCCTCGACTTGTTCCTCGCAAAGCTTCCATGTTCCCCTCTCAGCCAACCAGAACCCCAGGAGCACATCCTCTCACCCTTTCTGGGAAGCCCTCCCACTCTCTATGAATACGCGTGTCGGCTTCGCGAACCGATCGGACGCCAGTAAAAGTCTTGGCTCACATTGCCGTATTCCGATACCTGGTACAGTTGTACATAGTACGGAGTACTAAGCAGGCTCTCTTGCATTCATTTGTCCAGCCGTCGCCAGGTTGGACCCCTCGAGACACGGCCCGTCGGACTAGCGAGTTCTCTTCCTTCAAAAATGTCCAAGAAGCCTTCTCGGCGACTCACAGTCCCGGAGACTGGGCAAGTGTCATCTGGAGTTTGATCGAGGAAGATCGAACATGACATCAGACTCAGTCTGATACGCGCCTCAGCGCCATTTGACTCGTCCCGCAACAGTTGGACCAACCAGGCTGCCAGGATCTTTCAAGCTCCGAGATGTGACTCCAGTATCGTCCTTGGTAGGTTAGAATACAGCACTCTGTACTCCGTACCATGAATGCCCTTCCCCCACCGAGGCGCTTGCTCTCTCGTGGCTCATGTGCCTTGCATGACATCGTGCTGCAAGCCCTCTGCCGACCAGCCCGAGAGCCTACCCCTGTAACCGAACCAGGCCACTTTCCCGTCACATCGTCAGTCGATCCGACGATACCAACCGCAGACCCTTCCCGTTCTCACCGTTCAACATCCACTCAGCGGCGGAGCGGTCCCAAAGTTGAATAAGGGCCCCTTGCCCACCGTCGCTGGTGCCTCTCTTTGCACAAGTACTGGTTTACTATGTAATATCGGCCTGACCTTTTCTCCAATCTGCTTCTTTTTGTCCGTCCACCGGTTGCTGGTACGATTCAACCACGATAATCCACCTGTTCGCCGCATCAGTTGAGTGGGCTGGTCCCCCTGGTTGTCTTTCGCTCTGTTCTGCCTGTCGACTTTCCCGTATTTCCACGTCTATATCCGTCTTATTGGACTTTATTCGTTTTAATTATCCCTCTTCCCACCCTCTTTCTCTGCAACTCTGGAGTTGGATGTTTCCGAGTTCTCTTCACTGCTACCCTTCTTGATACCCCCCTTGGACCCTTGGAAGAGTATATGGCGAGCTGATCTCACATAACTCACATTAACGGCCTTGATTTTCGATTCTCAAGTACAAAGTACAAGTCAATTATCTCATCTCCCGCCGGACGGAACTCACTTTTTTATTGGTTTATTTGAGATTAGTGATTTGGTGGTTTTGGAAGTCGGAAAAGATCGCGTTTGCGGCGCAGCCTATTTTTACCACCCTCACCGGAACCTGATACCGAGCAACATAAACAAAAGTGAACAATTTATATATATCTCCTCGACCCCGGAAACGAAACTCACTGGAAAGGATCAGCACTTATGGCTCCGGCCGCTACTTTCGCTCTTGCAGCCTCGCTGCTTTCCATCTTCGCATCTGCCTCACATCTTCACTCCGGCGCCATCATCCTCCGCGCCGAAGATGTTATCAATCGCCCCTACGCCTCTCTTCTCTCCTCATCACTTCACTCGCGCGACAATGACAACTCGACGGATTGCTACGGAGTCACCTCAAACGCCGACGGCTCATTGAACCTCACAAACTGGGACTCTACCACAGACTCAGCCTGCATATCGGCCCTCAGCGCGCTGCAACAGAGCACCAACCCGTCTGGCGCATGCGTGTGCTACAATCTGCCCTCACTGGATACGGAAACCGGTGCCTTTGAGGCGGATCTGAGAATGTACAAAATCTCAGAGGCCAGAGGGAGCTTTGTAGGCATTTCACCCGAAGATGTCACCGTCTCCCTGTCATACAGCGGCGCGAGCGTCATGTCTGTAAACGGGACAAATTTGACGGGGGCAGGAATGGTGGGATCAGTGGCGAGCATAGCCAAGAGGTCGTCGCCCGAGTTGTTGCAAACGTATACGTTTGTTGGTCAGATTGCCAAGGACAAGCTGAAGAGCAACATGAGCATGTAAGTCCCCCCTGACCCAGACACTCGCCCTACAAGAACGCTAGAACTGATACCCTCCAGGTCTGAATTTGAATCAGTGCTCATACCTACTCTGACTCTCACCGGCCGCAATAGTAGCGGTGAGCAAGTCCAGACTAATGTGTCCATCAACGAAGCCTCGTTCCTCACTGGTGTCTTCTCGCGGCAAGTCATTCTCTCCGACTTTGGCCTTGCCCAGCAGGCCGTCGACGAGCAAACTGCTGGCCTGAAAAACGGCACCGTCGCCTTTGTGCTGCCTGGCATCCAGCTGATGGTGTATCCCATCGGCCTCATCATCACAGGCACGTGGCTGCTCCTCGGTCTCGCGGCGTACGGCTTCGGCACGTACGAGCGCATCCAGTACAGGGAAATGTACAAGCGGAGACAAATGGTAGCGATGCCGCAGAAGAACCAGATATGAACATCTCGCGTGAGCCTGATGGCGCTGGGAAGACGGGGACGGAGTTAATGGAGGGGGAGTGCTACAAGAACATTCTTTTTGGTCGTGAAAGAGAAGATGAACGACTCATTTTATGCCAGCGAAGCGTTGATACCTTCTGATTATTTGCTTTTTATTCGTACGACATCTTCTCTATTATGCCACTTTCATCTTACGGCACTCTATGTCATTATTCGACATCTGGCCCTCCAGGGGTTTATCTACTACTACTACTACCACTACTATTACTATTATCTATATTTTACTCTACTTCATAGATACAATTAGAACCAAGAGAAACTATCAATAGTTAATTCATTATCCCTACAAAAGAGTCAATGAGCGACAAGCAAGGCGACATGGGCCGGGTCCAAGACAAAGTGGCGTGATTGAGCGGTAGTTGAAACACGAATCAATCGTACGCTGTCTAAGGCTACGGGTATTTAGAATAACTCGACATGACATGTAGATGCAAAAGATTAATGAAATCTACGTAAATGAATGCAAACAAGGCTGCATTCGCCATATATCCAAGACAAAGTCATGTTGTTATGGTCCGCTGACTAACCCATCTGCTTCGTCCGTTTCGGCCTCCGACGCGGCCTACAAGCGAAATTTCGTCCGGAATCGCGGTCGTAACAAAGCACAAGCTGGCATATTCATTCTAGTAAAGTATGGACAAGCTACGAACTGAGAAGTACCATGGAGACGAGGGAGTCAATGACACGGTCGAGATGTCCGAAAACTCGACCGAAAGATGCAAGGGGAGTCAATATAAAAGACAGCCAGAGATCAGTCTTGAATTGACTACATTGAAAGTCTCTGTATTGCTTCCTTGATCTGCCTGTTAAAATGTCCGCCAGATTACAGTCAAAAGCTGCTTGGGAAGCTGGGCCGTTGGCCTTCCTCTCTCGTCAATTCATCCAAACCGTTCCTCCGATCCCAGACTCAATCAATCTCTCAGGTCAAACAGCCCTCGTGACAGGATCCAACGTTGGACTCGGCTTCGAATGTGCCCGTCAACTCCTGCAACTCAACCTCTCCCATCTCATTCTCGCGGTCCGATCGCAAGCAAGGGGTGATGCAGCCGCCAAGAAATTGCAAGGGCAATTCCCGTCTGCAAAGATTGAAGTCTCTCTTGTCGACATGTCGTCGTACAAGTCTATTGTCGCCTTTGCAAAACGATGCGAAACCCTTGCCCGGCTGGACGTTGCTATCTTGAATGCAGGACTCAGTAGACCCCGATACGAGCGTACTGAAGAGACCAAGCATGAGATGACATTTCAGATCAACTACCTTTCCACTGCCCTTTTAGCTATCCTGCTTCTGCCTCTTCTTAAAGCGAAGCGTGGAAAGGCTCCAGGTCGCCTGGCACTCGTGGGGTCGGACACTGCGTATTGGGCAGAATTAAACAACAAGAACAGCAAAACTGTCTTCGAAGCGGTTGATGATGGCTCCAATTTTGCATCAATGAACGCATACAAGATCTCAAAGCTTCTGCTTCTCATGTTCCTCGACAAACTCGCCCAAATTGTTCCTGCTCAAGAAGTCATTGTCAACGTGCCGAATCCAGGCGCTTGCAAGGGCACGGAATTCGGGTCGGACAACCCGAGCAAGTTTGAACGGTTCATGTTCCGGCTTATTGGTAGTATTATGGCACGCCCTGTATCGGTAGGAGCGCGGCAGTATGTTGATGCAGTGACTGTCAAAGGCGTCGAGAGCCATGGAAGCTTTCTGAGTGAGGGCAAGGTCAAGCCGTAAGTACATGTGCTTCCTCGGAAGGCTCAGACGCTAAAATAAAAACAGATTTCCAGTGATCATGTATGAAGAATCAGGGAAGAAGCTGCAGGAAGCCTTGTGGCAGGAGACGATTGCCGAGTTGGACTTTGTTGGCCCATTAGGCATTCTTGAGGCTCTTGGTAACTAAGTGCAGTCGGTATAATGTCGACCGCTTGGGATCATCCAAGCAAGAAAGACTGTAATTCATAGAGTCCAGAGTTTAGCTATAGAGATGTTGAAGATGCACGAATAGATGGATGATAACAACCAAGACACATGCCTTACTTCGTTTGTGAGATGACCGAGGGTAGTAGGCAGCACCTTTGTAGCTCTTTCTACTATCTTGATGAGTTTTGACTGTAACATCTATCTACACCGGCTCAACGTACCCGCCTATCTATGTCTGGATCAGTCATTTCTCCAAAATGTCTCCCGGCAACCAAGAAATAAGGAAGTCGTGAATGCCGTTGTAGTCTTTGTACCGTCCAGTCGTGTACGAGCAAGGGTGAGGCAGCAATGATGTGGCCAGGGAAACTCACTTGCAGTTGTACGCATGTGTTCTTGCCTCTCATACTTTGGACATGACATATCTGCGCCTTCACATTTGGATCAGACAACAGGCTCACCTTCCACGTCAAAGATGCTCATAATAATACCTCTTCGAGTGTGTCCTGTCAACACAGGCCTGCTTTATTTCTCACCAACCCCGACTCATTTTTGACATCAGCAGTTTATCAACTCTCACTTCAGATTTGGACTACCAAAAGCATAGCTCACGTTTCCCACTACTATACGAAATATATCTTGATCTCACCCTCAGTCCCTCAGTCCCTCAGTCATTCCCATCGGGGCAGCATCGTCTCCTCGCATGTCCATTCCTCTCCCCGTGTCATCCACGGTTGGTATCGTCAGGGGTATCGAAGCTAGGCAATTTGATCCTGAGCTTGTCGACGCTCCCTCAGCTGCTGCAATGGGTACCTTTGCCTCCTTGTTGAAATTCAGACAGAGAGCAGCCAGGCAAAGAAGACGAGCCGGCATTGCTGCGAGGGAACTAGCCGAGAACACTTACGCCTTCATCATGAAACCTATTCGAGACTCTCGACAGAAGAGGCGTGGTTACGTCGCGAACAATCGTCCCCCAGGGGAGAAGCCCAGCGGGGGGAGGGAATCCGTTCCTGAAAGCGAATTGGGAGACAATTCGAACAAGCCAGGACAACAAGACGCGGAGGCTAAAGACGACAGGAAAGACGATGCGAACCCGGATGAAATAAGTTCACAAAGTGCAAAAAAGGAAGGGAACGGTTCCCAGGGCGCAAAATCCGGCAAACCGAGCTCAGAGAGTGCTGGCTCGCATCAGGGCAAAGAGGTCCAACCGTGGCATTTGATTTGATAGGAGATGAGTTCCATGTGGATGTGAAGTTTGGACGATTCTTCGGTTTGGGCCAAAGCAGGCCACTGGCGTGATTCATTTTGGACTGGTTATGAATTGTTCCGAAGAAAAATAGCGATAAAGGCAGCCTTGAATTTACACATTATCTCCCTCAAGTCCTTGCAACTCTGCTCGTCTTGGCGCGATCGACGTGGGTGAATGACGATAAGTTTTAAGCATCAACTTCCCAGTAGAGGTTCGAAATCGTCTCGCCTGAATAAAATCGTCTTCGGTGTCGGACAATACCAGGTCATCAAGCTCGTTGTCTGAGTCAACGTACATTTCCTGGAGTGGAAAGCCATCGTTGGATTCAAGTCCACGCCTATGGTTCATGCAGTACTCGCGGATACGATCCTTGCGCATACGTCGTTTGATGAACCAATAGACAGTGGAAACGTAGCCGATAGCCAGAAGGACGATGACCAGGCCAATGATTAGAAGGAATGTGGTTTCGATGAGGTTTTCTTTTGGCTGAGCGTGCCCATTCTGTTCCAAGTGCACCTTTCGTTGGAAGGGTACCTGTACCTGTGGTTGGAAGTGGCCAGTCACATTTCTGACGGGATGTGGCGTTGACGCGTAGTCGGAAGGGAACTGCGTTGTCGCATAGTTGTATGGTGTTTGGATGTTCATCTCGGTCGTTCCTTGATGGTTATCTGGTAGGGCACACGAGGCGATAGTCTTGTGGTTGGGTTTAAGCGATGTCTTGTGAAAGTTGATGAAGATTGAATATTAAAGATCGAAGTGAGTAGGAGGATGCGTATTAGGGGAATAAATCTGCTTTTATGTCGTGACTTTGAGGACAACCTTGAGGATAACGGTGGCGAGGTTCAGATGCAGAGCAAGAGGTAAAGCGCAGAGAGTCCAAAACAAACGAAGCCGGTCCACTCGGCTTCAATGTTGACAACGTTAACGAGGTAAGTAAACACATGTATGTTGCTTAAGCCTTGAGGATATTTGGTTACTTTTACTCTTTGCCTGAAATGTAAGAAGGTCTTGGCAGGAGTAAATATTACTTTCATACTGGCCCTGGCAACGAGGTCAACAAACCTTCATGACTGCGTAAATCTGGATGCATGTCTGACTTAAACTGTATGAGAGTCGTAGCCTCCGGTACGTGAAGCGCCCCTGAGATAGGCTGATGTTGGTCGGAACTGATTCTACTGTTGGCACATGTAGAGACCGACGGAAAGGCGGCGGAAACGAGAATGAAGACTCAGCCAGAATTGCATCCGAGGCTGTCTGCCTCCCAGAAACGAAGCATCGAAGAGGAGGATATAATTTGTCTGCTCAGTGAACCAAGACGGAAGGGAAACCCTTTCGCGATACGCAAGTAGCCTTCAACAAATACATTATGTAAATTCAAAGTACCGATTCACAGACACGCCCAGATCATAACACCCAAATTGGACCCGTTGCAATTCTCCCTATCTCCGAGTCCCCCTTCGCTTCTTCTCCTCCTCGGCCTCCGTCTGAGCATATGGAGTCCTGTAGCGTTGCCAATACTCTCCTCCGGTGTCGAATGTTGGAGGTAGTGGTTGCATTTCAGTAGCCGGATAGCATTTTTCAGGCGTTTTCAGGCCCAATGTTGACTGAGAGCTTGTAAATGATTCACTTTCGCGCATGTCGTCGAGCTTGGTGCCTTGATTGGCGACTTGCCTCTCCAGAGACATCCTCAGTCTTCGCACTGAGGCCAGGGTAGTTCTTCGGAAGCGCGGGTCGTAATATCCACCTCGCTCCAGTTGCGAGGGAGTTTTCGTTGTGTTCTTTCGACGACGTTGACAGTAGTCACGGATCAAGACCATGAGGAAAAAGAGGAAAGCGGCTCCATAGACAACGACTATGGCGATCAGGTGGCCGTCGCCTGGGAGCGACCAGAATCCCTCCTGTTTCCCATCGCTGGACTCGGTGGATTCAGCAGAATCCCGATTGGGACGGGGTAAGATCATGTTCATTATGTTGGATTGGCTTATTCATATAGAAGATGGCAGTGATGGCAGATGTAGAAATGGCAATGGGAGGGAGGATGATCGAGGAGGGGATGGATTCCTGTCCCTTTTATAGCCAAACTCATCTCACACTTACCGTCATCTGATGACAAGGTTTTCCCCATGCAGATGCAAGTTTAGTAATTCTTGTGGCCAGTATACCCGTCTACATGATCATGATGTTTACAGTTATTGGTCCTGGTGGATTAAAGTTGGAAATCCGTTGAGGTCATGGAGCAAGTCAAGAGAGGGTTTGAACTCTGCCATCCAGAACCAAACCTCCAAACGAGATCGAAGGCATAGACTTTATATCGCACTTTGACATGCTGGTTGCACGTAGCAGCAGCCTGGAGATTCGACGGATGGGTACCTACGAGCTACATAGGTGAAAAGGAACCCTCGTCAGCTCTGAGGTCGCCTTTAATCACCCAGATACCCTTCCACTCCGTCTGAAGCGCACTTGGTCAAGTTCAAGATGGCTGTGTTGAGGCTAGGCAGATATCGTATGTCCCTGGCTGCAAGTCCATAGTAAGATTCCCAATGTTTTTTCTGCAGCATGGATTTCACCTGGCCAACGTTTCAAAGTTATCAACAACAACTTCTTTCTTTGGCTTTTTCTTCAGTCCAGAGGACGATGTATCATTTACAATCCTGTTTTCCGGCAAGTATAAGTTCTGATCATAAGGTTCCCTCAATGATTTGATCTTGACTCCTTCAGTGATACTCAGGCCCAGTACGATTTCTAAAATATAATTTGAAACTCGTGCCCGTATCCATCACTATGAATTCTTATGGGAACAGCTCTTCCATTCCATCTTCCACCGAAACCATCCAGGGATCCAAGTTAAACGAAGGTCAAAGGAGGCGAAATGTGGCCGAATCCTAGTAAGTCTCTCTGACAACCTTACTTTATAAAGACTGTGCCCAACCTCTGCAGTTCATATGGCTACCTTGCCAGCCACTTGCATTGCAGTCGCTGCCATAATTCTATTCCACAGCAGACTCCTAACAGTGAAAGCAGTCATGGAGCCTCATCCACCATCCACAAGACTCAGGGGGCACCCTCGGTTACCAGAGTCGACAACTACACAGAAAGGAGCCTTCTCCTTGATGCCAGAACGTTGAGCATCGGCGATAGGGTCCTGCGCTACGTATACGGCAGCGAGGACAATGATGACAGCGATGACCCGACAACCCCGGAAGACGATCCCCAAGACGACGAGCAGAATGCCGAAGAATGCGCCGGCGAAAGCAGCAGTTGGGTATTCGACTGTCTTTCCTCCTGGAACTTCCACAACTGGAAGAAATACTTTATAGCTCCTTGGTCGCGGTCCCGGTTGGATGAGCCAGCCTCGGGTTCTGAGGTAGAGAACGAACCACCGAGGGCGACCGATCCGTTGATTTATCCCAGGATGTAACCAGGTGGATCTGGTGCTGTACGTTTCGAAGTTGGACATCGGTCGAGAGTATTGAGCTGGTAAAATAAGGGCTTTCATTGGGTAAAGAGATAAAAGGGATATTGACTAGAAGGGCGTTGATTCAGAGATCGAACGTTATAAACAGCGGCACAAGCCATCACTTGACGATTATGAGCGCAGCAGCCTCACAAGACATATGGCCAGGGAGCATACACCGAGGAGGCAGGCAGCAATGAAGGAATAAATGACGTATTAAACCATGATCGACTATAAGTGATGCGCTGTATATAGCTGCATGTTTCGTGATCTTGGCTGCAAAAGTATATAGCAACGGTTGAAGGGATATCCGAGGCCTTCTCCAACGCCGCAGTATCAATCTATGAGATAAAACAAGAAAATCCATCATAACAGTCGTCACCCAGCCGATGGGACTGGCAATATCTCCCCCGCTGAAAACTTGGTTGGTCGCCTTTCCGATCGATTCCGCTGCGCTGGTGCTCTGCCACGACGGGTTCACAGAGGCCCGAACTCGACGCTTTATCATAATACAGAGAATTAAGAAAGAGGGAGAAAGGGGAAGGGGGAAAGTAACTCGGAACACTTCTCGTCTACATCTTGAGTATCGCGTCATTGTCGATGATGCGCTCCTTTGCACCCTCAATGGCCACCTTGACAAAGGCCTTGCCCAACTGAGTCAGCTCGACGCCACCGCTCGACCGACTCCCCATAAGCCTCTTCTTCTTGGGTGCGGCAGCGGAAACCTCGCCTGCGGCCACTACGGCGCTGGGCCGCAAGATCCAAACGTTGAAGCTCTGGAGGTTGGCATCGGCAATTTCGCAGAGGCCCTTCTCGGCCTCGCCTTTTCGCCGACGGCCATCGCTGAGGAACAGCAGCTTAGCAGGATGGCGGTCGATGGCCTTGTGGCTGCAGAAGACGAAGCTGAACTTGGTGCCGGCGGGTGCTTTGGCGGCGATATGGTCGCTCATGGCTTGGGCGGCGGCCAGGGGGAATTCCACGGTTACTTTGTGAAGCGTGTCCTTGTCGTTGTCGAGTTGATCGGATCTTCCACCAATGGCCCTGGGAGAAATGATTAGTAAAAGGTGTATGCATGTGTAGGTTTGTGTGTATGTGCATATGCGGGTGTGTTTTCCAGGCATGATGGTGAATCATCTCCTATGTGACGAAGAGGAGGGTGAGAATGAGAATGGGTGTAAATATGCGTAAATGTGTGTGAGAGTATATTGAGAATGCGTGAGTGTATGAGTGTGAGTGAATGAGGGTGGATATGTATGTATGAGTGTGAGTGAGTGAGTGTGAGAGTGTGAGAGGCCCCTACCATAAACATGCCGATGCTCCCTCAAGCCGCCTCAGCAATTCGACCGAGTACTTTGAAAAGTCCTGATGCATCACCACCTCCGTCTTGGGGTGGCTCTCTACGTCCATGGAGACGGCCCTCCGAGTGAGGATGACGAGCTTGGTAATGCGTGCATCGGCGAGGCAGTGCCGCACAATTTCCTTGCCCACGACGCCGGTTGCGCCCGTGACGATGACCTTCATGGCCCCCTTTTGGTGGAAGACGAAGACGAATCCCTTTTCTCGTGGCTGGTGCGTTCGAATCTGGGGTGTTGTTTCGCCCACCCCTCCCTCCTTTGACAGTAAAAAGGGCGAAGGGGGGAAGAAGAGAGAAGAGGCAAAAGGGAAAAGGGAAAAGATGGTGGCTGGGTTCTGCTCGGTTCTGGTGGTGACGGTGGTGGTGACGATGGTGGTAGTGGTGGTTTGTCTTGAATTTTTTCCTTTTATCCTGGGCTGGTAAGACGGCCACGCGATGGCTCAAGAGACAGTGTCATTGAAGAAGGTGAATCATGATTCTTTTCTTGTTTCCCTTGAATTTCTCAACTTCGTTTCCTCCTCTCTCGGTGGTTTTATGGCGTTGCAGAGCAGGGGATTGGGAGGAAGAGGCGAAAATACAGAGAGAGAGACCCTGTGACATGACAGAGATGAACGAACTGGGGGGTCGACAGGAGGACGAGGTACCTTGGGTACTTGGCTACCCTGGGGTACCGGACCTAGACCTAGACTGGGAGGGGGGGACTGGGACGGGGACTGGTACAGTGTAGGTACCGGTACAAGGAGGAGCTGACAAGGTTAGGTATTCTTTCCTTGGTGGTTCGAGCCCGCCACTACGGATCCCTGCTCCACGAGGCTTGGCATTTGGCCGCAGCAGCAGGAGCAGCAGCAGGAACAAGAAAGAGAGGGAAAGGACGAGAAAGAGAAGGAGGAGGAAAAGCAGGTTATCATCGTTTCAGTATTAATCGCATTAGGTACACGCATGTACCAGTCGTCAATAAGAAGGAGACTCCAAAGGGGAATCGCACAAAATGGTGAATTCAAATTAAATAGAATAAAATAAAATGCCGTAAACCCAATATGTATGTACAATGGATGTATCGCCCCCCCAATTCAAGCCTTCCCTCGCAAGAACATCTCGGGATCCGGCAACTTGGCGCCGGTTATAAGCCGGAGATTAAAAAACAATAGGCAGGAGAAGAAGGAAAGAAGAAGAAAAAAGACGACGCCCACGCATGCGCTTTGCGGGCTGTCACCCAAATCACGGCCTACAAGTACAGTACCTACCGTAGGTATGCTAGGTAGGTAGGTACTCGCTGTACAGGTACAAGTCACTGTACAAGTCGCTGGGCGGAGTAAGCTCTGGTGCTGGGTATGGTGCTATGGTGCTATGGCGCTTGGGTGCTCCTCACTCCTCCTCCTCCTCCTCCTCCTTCTCCCCCGCGAGTTTTATCTGCGCCAAGCTTCGATCAATTTACCCAGTGACCTGCCGACTGGGCTTCATTGGCCAGGCGCTTGCTTGGGCTTCGGTACCAGTACCAAATCCCTATTGCAGCTTTTGTTAGGCCAGCTTGTGACTCTCCCTCCTTCTCATCCTCTCTCTGGCCTGCAGTGACATGTTGCTACCTTTGTGCCCCCCCCC
>JALNIO010001175.1:24268-35363 GCA_023509875.1 Rugonectria rugulosa
GAATCCGTGAGTACGCAGGCAATACCCAAGTACCTTAGTTAGGTGGGGTTTTATTTGGTCTTCCTGCCCAGCAAAAGGGGGAAGAGGGGCTTGAAAGGTGAGCCCATCCCGTGAAGCTGGAAATTCGTCATCCTGCCAAGACGGCCACCATCTCCGTGGTGTTTCTGAATTCACCAATCCATCACTTACATGCAATTCCCTCTGTAAAGTGAGCAGCGTCGACTTGGTGACGGTGATGATCAAATACATTCGCCTCAATACCCTTGATGCCCAACATGCCCTCCCATGTCTCAAGCTTCCTCCACCCTCATCAGATCCTGCTGGAGCTCTCGTTGCAACCTGCCCAACCTGCCCATGCTCTTCACGGCTAACCCGGCTTTCAGCTTGTCCACGTATCAATCAATTTTTTTTTTACCCCTCCGCCGAAAACGTTCACGAAACTCCGAAGCACCAGAGAGAGAAAATGGGTGCCGATCATCCGGTTATCCGGCCATCTCGTGATGCGAAATGCGCCTTTAAATTCTAAAATGCTAATGATCAACTAATCTACCGTTGCAGCCCTACGATGGTCAGTTACTGGGTGAGTTAGGCTACCAAACTACTCTTCGTGTGTGCAATCGCGGCTGAGAATCACGCGACAGTTTTGGAACCTTCTCTGACGGTTCCAAACTGGTCTAACCGTCCAGTGCATGAGGTACGGTACTTGAGTACGTGTACATGCGTAGCAGTTTAACTTGTTGTAGAATGCCTCCTACTACGTACGTGGGTGGAAGGGGGGGTTCATAAGTCGATATGTTGCCCTCATCCTCCCTATCCAAGAATAGAGGGGTAGTAAAAGAGGCACGCGACACGACAAAGAAACGCAGCACAATTGGATGACGTCCTTGCCCTCCAGAACTTGTCAAGTTCAACTCCAGGAAAGTCAACGACGCCATCCATCAGCCTTTCTCATTCTCACCCCTCCAAACTTCATCGACTTTAACGCCTCTGAGTTAGAGAAGTCAAGTCAAGCGCGCCTCACTTAGTATATTATAGATAAGCCTCCCCAGCCACGCAACAAAGCCTTGAACAAGAGCATTGTATGTATTGCCCAGTAAAAGTCCACCGCTCGTGATCGTGGCTTGCTCTGCCTTGAGTAGCAGGCACTGCTGTTTCCCCCGCAGTCCCCCCGTCAATCTCGTATTCCCCAACTGCCGTTGCCCACGCTGCTAGATCCCGCTTACATACTTTGCTTACCATAGCCCATTCAATAGTCCCCGTCGTCAGCTACCGTGTGATCGGCCGGGTGGTTGCCTTGGCATGCAGATACATGGATGAAGCCGATACTTGCCATGTACATACGTCGATTATGCAACTTGCAGCCGACCTCTTGGGAAGCCGTGGGTACATACCTGAGCAGTTGTCCAGACACGCAGGTAGTCTCTGGAATATCTGCATTCTCGTGTTTGCCTCCTGCGCTTTGGTTGCGTAGCAGTAATGAGAATTCTCAACTCGGAGTTGAGGCTGTATCAGTTCCGTCACCGAAGCTTACTTACATCTGCCTTGCTGCTTCAGCCCATATCCCCATCTCCAAGCTCGTATCCATTTTGACGTCATGCTCTCCAGCCGTTTATCTCCCGAATCTCTTGGTATATCCATCGACTCGTCATCCGCATGGCCACGAAACACAGCACAGCCTCAACCATCAAATCCTCTCGCCCCCGTCCCCTATTTTCCTCACCGGCCCTAACTCTTGGCGAGATGACAAGTCGACATACTAGTAACATTAACATTTTAAACATAAAAACAAGAGATTTAGTTTATCTGCGTCAAGACGGTGGCCGGGGAAAGGGGGAAAATCCGTTTGGTGCACAGCGTCTCCCCCACGGCGCGCAGTTTGCTCGTTCTGAGACATGGCGAGAAATTTTAAGCTTATCAGGGCATGACTCCTATTGTACGCAATTTACGTGTCGCGAAAGAGTATGACCATATCCATTATTATAGGGTAATCATAATTATTTGGGTGCTGCTGTGGAGTGACATGTGAGGCGGCAAACATAAACTTATCCGAGGCTTTGATCTCGCATAGTCGCCAAACAATATCCCATCCGGCTCTTTGCTAGTTTCCTGTACTATCATGGGCCAAGAATGAATATTCCTCGTGAACAGATGACTTCTGAGATAGACTGAAATTGAGGAAGTCGCATTATTGCAGCGTTGTTTTAGCCAATTAGACCAATACTATAGTGAGCAACTCAACGGCTATCTAAAAGGGGTGTTTGATATCTTGAAAACACATGTATTAGTTTTATAGTTACAGGCTCGCCCATTTAATAACCATCCAAGCTCCTGATATATATAGTATTCCGTCACTTCTCACTGACACCATAACGAAATACATGCCCATTATTTAACCGTTTCGCTATTCCCAACATCCCCTTGCCTCGCGTGGCAAGCCGTTCAAGACCGTATTCCCAAGTGGTTTCGCTGGCCGGTAGGGCTCGAAGGACTGTGTGGGGGGCTCTGCGTGCGATCCTCGATATTGTGCTCCTGCCCGGTGCTCATCTCCTGAGGGACCAGGACCGTTGTTCCGTCCATCTCTTGCACTGGAGCCATTGGAACAGGTGCGTAGCCTTGGGGGTAGCCTCTGGCGTGAATGGAACTGACGTCGGAGAAGTTGGTAGAGACTGGTCGATCATAGCTGGATGGGTCAGGTGATGGCTTCATGCCGTACATGTCTGGGGAGCCGCCGCCCGGATAGTGAGGTGCATTCTGAGAAGACACGTAGGATCCTAGGCATAAACGTCAGCTGCTTCATCCCTCTTCAACTCTATTCACCTCCGGAACAGACAACTTACCTTGGTAATAGGTCGTGAATGGAGGCGGAGAACTCGGGTGGCTCATCGAAGTGTGCTGGGCCTGCTGCTGTGCCTTCTTCTCCTCGCGCTTTCGCTTCCGCGGTACGAGCGAGGCTCTCCAGATCAAGAGGCCTAGCAGAACCAGTCCACCCACAGCTGCGCCAACAGCAATGCCGGCAATGGCACCCGTGGACAGGCCGCCATCATCATTGTCCGCGGTGGCGGTCGCCGAAGCTGAGGATAAAGCTCCGTCCCCAGTCAGGAATCGTTGACGGTTTGAACCACTGCGTGCCAAAACAGCCGCAGTGAGGTTGTCACTTGGACAGCTTATCGAGGCGTTCGCGCACGCGTTGGAACGGCAGCATCCCATGAAAGGGGTATCATTGTCTCTACAAGTCCACCATTGGGAATCACTGGCATCCTCGCACTCCTGCTTTGGAAGACTATCGTAGCTGTCCGCATTGAAGGTGGTGGTCATCACATGGTCTTTCGGGCACTTTCCGTCATTCTTATGAGGATTGCTGGAGCAGCACCCTATGAACTCGGTGTCGGTGTCGCTACAAATGTAGGGTGTTCCTCCGCGGGGGCAAGAAAGGCCAAAGGTTCCTATGATCTCCTTCTCAGACACCATATCGACGTCGTTGGTAGGAAGGCAGACTTCTCAGGTAGCGTAGGTGGTGAGCGAACGAATGTTGGATGCCAACGAGCGAAGGGCAGACGCTATAGAGAAGAAAAGAAGAGGTGTGAGAGACCAGAGGAACATTGACCCTGCACGGGGGAGGGGAAGGCCAGGGAGAGTGCGGCTCTACTCATTTTGAGGTCCCAACCAACACCCAAGACCTCGCCCGTCCTCGCTGCATTTTGGCCCCCAACTCTGTGGTCCTTCCCGTCTTTTACTCACTTTTCGAGGTCGTGCCGCACCCATACAGTACCAACAAAGGACACTAGCGTGGATACACACTCAGAGAAGAGCAAGGGATGTACTAAATGACGGGGACTCCGCGAGAGAAAAGGGTTATGATTTGCAACTATACTTACAGCCCCGACTTGTTAGTGCCAGTCAGCTGAAAGTGCCCCCATGTCTCTAAATAGGACCCGACCCTCACTCTTCCAGAGCTGGATTCCGCTCAGTCCTGCGGGTGAGACCTCCAGTATTCCGTGCCGTTTTACTATTAGAGCTACGGGAAAGTATGATGGGCAGTGAGGAGATGTGCTTGACGGCGAGGCTTGTGGTGTGGTGTGTTGTGTTGTGTTGCCAATCTTTGTGGGAGGCAGTGTCCTCACAACGGCTTGGCGCAGAGGACTTGATCCATGCAGGCATCGCCATGTCCACGACGTGAAACAGAAACGACAAGAAGCAGGAAATGGAGAGAGAGAGAGAGAGAGAGAGAGAGAGAGAGAGTGTGTGTGTGTGTGTGTGTGTCCAAAGTGAAGCTCTTTGGGAAATTGCCTCACCCTGTCTTGGCTGTACCGTCACCGTGGGTGTGTTACATGATGCTGTACATACCTCTTGCTCCGTCTGGTCTGTATGAATGACCTTGTGTCTCGCCACAGCCAACAAACTCAACAGTGACCAGTAAACTTACAGCCAGCCCCCCGGCGGCACATATTAGGTGAAACGAGGCTCCATACAGGGTACTATACGGAGCACTGTACTTATCTTACTCTCTCTTTCTTTCTTGGCCTTTGTTCATGTTGCACCTGGGCCGCATGGCTAGCCGCGAACGAGTGGTCGCTTTAATAGCGTCCGCACGCCCTGCTCCGTACCCCGTACTCTAACCAGCACGACCAGGGAGGCTGAGATGAGGGCCGTTACTTGTTGGCTCGGTTCTTCCGCCCCTTGACATCTTGGCATGACCAATCCTGCAGTTGACGCTTACAGGATACGTCCGCAAAGTACTCAACATCCTGGAAACAAGGCGTACAGAGAGAGTGCCAAGGTTGGTAGAACCAATAGTCTCCACACCAAGGTGGCTTGTCCCAGATCCTTGCCTGCAAGGCTCTGCCAACAGTGATTATATCCGCGGGTGATGTTGGCGAGAGGATTAGAAAACCATGTCCTGGGAGTAACAAGCGTAATTGTTGGAGGCGTTGGCCGCATCTCAAGCAACTCGTTCTGTATCAAATGCTCGAGGCCAGGCTCTCACCACCTTGTAGAGTCCGGCCTCGACTCTGACTGACATGATGCTGCAATGACGGGTTGTCAAACTCGTTCGTGTTCCAACCAGGCCCTCCGCCGCAACACGAAGTGGGCATGTCGCAGTTGAGCCGTCTCTTTTTATTCCCCCGGACTTTCTACGTACCAACTAAGTTGCATGCTACGCCTCAGAGTAGTATGCGACACTCCTACACATTTGCAATGCGGTGATGTTCTCAGATTCTGGTAAAGACATGGCCCATTTCATTCATATCCTCCGCCTGTGGAGTTGTCATGCAATTAATTCCTTTTTCCTTTTTTCTCTTTTCGAGAACAAAGGCAAGGGTCGACACTCCTTGTCACAGCGACCAGGTAGTAGAGAGCCCGCTTGCCCTGCTCGCCACATGTATGCTAAGCCAACAGTGCATATGCAATGAGCTCAGCCCCTCAGCGGCGCATTCTAAGCAACTAAGCCTGGAAAGGAAAAGAAGATGTGACCCGAACAGAGATCGACAAAGTCGCCTAACTCGCCCAAGACAGCTGAACAAACAGTGTCAGGGATTCCGGCTCGGGGAGACTTGCAACATGGCTGTGTGTCGAGAAATAAGACGTTTGGTGAGTAAGGAGCAACACGTGATAAGATGCGACTCAAATCGCGTCGAGCAAGACCCCCAGAGCAACGGCAAGTCAAGTCTAATCAACTTTGAAGGCTAGGTCTGGCATCACACTTCCAGGCAAATGCGAAAAACCTGGGATTAGAGTCTTGTTTAAAGTTGCAGAAACTCATCCAATCATAATCGTGAATGCAGGGGTGGGTAAACAAGGTGCGAGTCGATGTCATCCTCACCCACACAACCACCATGCTGGCTTGCCGGGCCTTCTCGACGCCATGCATCAGACGCACCAGACGCGCCGAAACTGGGGGCCAGAAGGACGCCTTCTCACAGCCCACTTGGCGTCATGTACTGTCATCCTCCCACCGCAAGGTCACAGGAAGAACGACGACCCCCGCTGGGTTGTGCGGTACGGAACACTCACGACGACAACCGTACCAAGTATCTATCCATACCTCGAACAATGTATGTATATCTGAGTGTACAGCAAATGAATAGTCAAGGCCATTGTTCAAAGGCGCAGCGGGGATCCAATCATCCTTGCATCTAAGGGTTTGGCGGCACAAGCCTGGCTGCGACCTTTGTTGGCACCTGTCAGCTTGCATGCAGCGTAATACGAAATGGGGCGCGTCGTCGGGCATCCAAGTAAACGCAATCGGAATAAATAGAGTCATCATAAAGAGAGGGTGTGAGACGTGTCGTCTCGTCTTGCCGTCCAATCCAGATTACTCTGTGGAAGCAACCAGGTAAACATATGCATCTGGGGTATCATTGTGTTGTATAACGCCGTATAACGGGTGGCTGTGAACAAAGAAATTGCCTCCCTCACTTTTTCCATGCAACCTATAACCGGCTGCTTCCTCTTGTTCATTCGTCAAATTTGGTTGAAAATGGCTGGGCCAGCTGATCGCTTCCTGACCTGTCTCCGAGATACTGCACGACCGTCCAAGCGGCTTGCCGGAGACCACTGCTCTGCGCCCCAGCCCTCAGAATTTTGATACGGCTCTGGCCAAGAATAAATCCACTGGAGGATATCTGAACGATTCGCGTGCTGGGATGGAAGAGGTTCAGGGCGAGGTGATGGTCCAGGTATCGACCCAGAGCTTCAATAAATGGCTGCGTCTGGGAATCATCATCAGCCCGCCACGCCCATCCATCATCTGCATTTCCACCTGCAAGGCGCCGCCGCTCTGACACATCGGTCGCCCACGGATCTGACGGCTTCGGCGGTAGGGGTACAACCTGTGTTCCAGCGCGCACGAATCGTCGTAGATCCCGTGGAGCTATCGTGATGTTGACCGACTTTAGACCTGCGAGCAGCTCTTGATCCGTCCCATTGATCGGTTCGGTTGACCCGGAGCTATCATTCACTGCAAGCGGCGCGTTAAATGCCAGTGAAAGAGTGAAGTCTGGCCCATTGTCACGGAATCCTACCGTCTGGATCCAGGTCTCCCAGATGAACAGTAGTTTTCTCGTCCCCAAGAGAAGCCGACTAATTCGGCAGTCAAATGTGGCAGCGAGCCAGTCAATTATGACATTTTTGAGTGGGAGTGGCATTCGTAAAAGCAGGTATGGTAGATGAAGAAAGGTGCCACGGGCTTCCTTGGGCTGGTTGTCGCGGACGAAAACGCCTGGGAGGAGCAGGCCTGCGTATGTGGCATTCTCGTGGCGGATATCGATCCAAAGAAACTGTTCAGAGGTCGCAAGGCCGTCATCCAAATCTCCCATGAAAGTGCTGACTGGAAGCCGTCGCACCTTGACAGTCTTCAACGGACCGACTTGTCCAACTGGCGTCTCCGTCGCCTGTAGCCCAATCTGGACGCCACGGACAACATCTCCAACCAGCGTATCGCGCAGACGGCGAGCCAACACTTCCAAACACGCATCGGTAAGGCCTGCGATACCGATATGCAATGGTGACACTCGGTGAGTCGAAAAGGTGGTGTTAAAGAAGGGGGGGACGTCTTCGGAATCTTGGGGTTCGTCATCTTCGGTTCCCGTGAAGGACTCTTCTGCTCCAACTCCGCTTAATCGCGCCATTGGCAGGTTTGGAGAGGGGCAACCAATTGGTGCTCGTCTCTGATGAGTTTCGTGTACTGATCGTTCTCGAGGGGCACGGTTATACGGTGAATTGGCGCAAGTTGGGTTCGTAGGAGGATGAAGTACAGAAGCGCGTTAGCTTCTACGAGAGTCGGTGCAGGTCGGTGCAGGTAGGTGCCGCGCTGGAGCTTCAACCCGGTATTGAAACAGAGAAATTTGGGTGTTTGCTATCGCGAATCATACAAAGAAGCGATACGTCGGTAGGTATTGTGTACTCGTACTCAGCAATAAAGGCGGCTCGCTCTGGTGACGAACTTGTTTACTTGGAGCTGCTTTGGGATGTGGGGGTTACTTGGTGCTTGGTGCTTGGTGCTGTGGGATGATGATGCTGACTCATCCAAGTCGCTCTCGCTCATGCTCACAGTGTGAGCTACCAAACATCCACATGTAGGTACCTAGGTACCTACCTACTGGGGAAAATAAAATGCCGGCCCGCCGTGACTCCTTAACACGACGTGACAAGTCTCGATGATATGTCACGTTTCTTCTCGTCAAGGCTGTTTCGGTCTCAGAGGGCCATACTGCCATTGGCACGTGGTGTTTCTCTTGTCTGTTGGATTCTCTTGTTTCCTTTCTCTTTATTAGGACCTTGCTGATGCTACTTGGGTACTCTACGGCTGGCCAAGGTGTTTCTGCGCTCATCGAGTCCTCTTTTTTAAGTGCTTGGCTCAACACCATACCCGTTCATTGATGGTTTGCAATCTTGGCATCTACTTGTAATCTTGGCATGTACTGAAGGCCTGTCGGTGATGAAATAGGCTCACCGAAGCTCAGGGGGCGGACGAAAATGAAGGTAATCGATTAGTCTAATGCAGCCGGGATGAGTATGCAGCGTCGCGGGAGGCTTCTAGAAGAGGTACAGAAACAGGAAACAGGAACCAAGAACAGCATCATGGTGTTACAAAAGGGCCCAGCCGTCTTGGCTAGCGGTTCGTCGACGGGTCACCGACTTAGACCGAAAATGGCATGATGTTCGTATTAAGTCCAAGGAGTTTTGTCCAATCAAGCAATCGAGATGGAATGGGCTGCAGGGGACTTTTGACGTCGATAGATTAAGGGAAACTTTGTGAAACCGCTCTCCTGACTTTATCTGTCCCATCTGATCCTGCTCTGGTCGTCTGAGCCTCACTATTGAATGGCTATAGGTCGCAACCTCGTTGGTGCAAGTGGAGGCTACAATCGTGTCATCTGCCATCAACCATACTCCGTAATATTCGCATCCTAGGACAAGATCTTCAGTGCGACATGCCCCATATAGAAAGTGCGACTCGATACGTTAGCCTAGATTCAGGGACTTTTTTTTCTTTCCTTTGCTCCTCCACGAGAAGCAGCCCGCCCGCCGTATTTATGCTATTGCCGGGTGCCGAATCAACCGCCAACCCGCCAACTTGTCAACTTGTTACTTGTCTCTTCTGGGTCTTCTGCAACTAAGCTGTTTACCGCTTCCGCATCAACTCACAAAGTGCCCACGGCGGCATTTCCCTTCTTGGTAGGTGCCGGGACCGAACGTGGAGGAGCGTGCCTTCACTGCCGCAGCACTGCCCGTAGAGCCCGAGCATGGCCAGCGTGCACTTGCAAAAGTTCAATTGATCAAGCATCGTCATGTCACCTCAGAAAAGGTGCACCAATTCCCTACGGCAGTCTGCCTGTGCCGTACGGATTGCATGTGAGGATACAGACGTGTAGGCACCTAGACTTCAAGTCCCGAGCTCCGCTGCACGTCATATTGGTTTCGCCCTCAGTGTTTGTAGCTTATCATCTGAAACCCGCTGACAGGGGATCTGCCAACACCTTGCAAGGCCTCCCGCAGCCATGATAGGCTGGATTCGAGATTAGCACTGAGCTAAGAACAAGGCTTGTGTTAAGAATATCCCCCAATGGCAACGTCCATGCACTCCTGCAATGCCCTTATACTCCGGCATCACTCGCCCCAGATGCCAAGACGGGAAGGCACCATTGCTCCGAGATCATGGGGAGCCGAGGGAATCTCAGGAAAAGTCCTGGACGATCATGGACTTTTGAATAGGTCCTTCTGAACAAGACTCTTCTTGGAAGGTGAACCGGATCCTGATTGCCGAACTCCAGCTCAGCTCGAAACATTGGGCAGAATCTCACGGGATGAAGGAATGGCGTCAAACGGCTCCTATGGCAGAATGGCCAATACCATGGGTATCCATGGGTATAAATATCAGTGGCAAGTCTCTTCAGTTCATCATCACCAACACCATCAAACTTCATCATTCACTCTCATCACTCATTCTTATTGTTCATCCTTCGCTTCAACTTGCACTTAGATAAACCCTTCGCTTCAGCATCATGCACTGCTCACTCAACTCCCTCCTCTGCGCTAGCTTGACCTTGGCAGCCATTGTCACTGGCGCCCCAACTGCTGGTACTTCTTCAAAGAAGAACTTCTCCGTCCAGCAAGTCAAGAACACCAAGTTCGTCCGCAACGGCTCCCTTGCCCTCGCCAAGGCATACAACAAGTACGGCGTTCCTCTGCCCAAGGAGCTTGAAGCCACCATCAACGGCATCAACAACAAGCGCCGCGACCAAGGCAGCGCCACTACTACCCCCGTCGAGAGTGACAGCGAGTGGCTGACTCCCGTTGAGATTGGAACGCCCGCTCAGACTTTGACTCTTGATTTTGATACTGGCTCGTCTGACCTCTGGGTCTTCAGCACCGAGACTGAGTCAGGTGAGGTCAATGGTCAGACAGAGTACAGTCCCTCCAAGAGCAGCACGTCCAAGAAGTTGTCCGGCGCCTCGTGGTCCATCTCATATGGCGACGGAAGTTCGTCCTCCGGCGACGTCTACACCGACAAGGTTACCGTCGGTGGGTTGACTGTGTCCTCGCAGGCTGTCGAAGCTGCAAAGACCGTCTCTGATTCCTTTACTTCCGAGTCGGATCTCGATGGTCTTCTGGGGCTCGGTTTCAGCTCCATCAACACAGTCACACCCACGCAGCAAAAGACTTTCTTTGACAATGCCAAGTCTTCTCTGACTTCTCCTGTCTTCACTGCCGACTTGAAGCAGGATGCCCCCGGCAAGTACAACTTCGGCTACATTGACGACTCGGCTTATACTGGGGACATTGCCTACACCGACGTTGACAGCTCTCAGGGCTGGTGGGGATTCACTTCTCCGGGCTACGCTATTGGCAGCGCTTCCTTTGTCAGTTCAGCCATTGACGGCATTGCTGATACCGGTACCACCCTCCTTTTGCTTCCCGACAGCGTCGTCAAGGCTTACTATGCCAAAGTCAGTGGTGCCAAGGTAGACAGCTCGCAAGGGGGCTACGTGTTTCCTTGCAATCTTTTTGTATGTCACTGGCAAAGTGAGCGGGGGATCTTGCCACCAGGACATCAATGCCATCCAGCAGCGTGTCCGAGTCCTCACCGACGTGA
>JALNIO010001176.1:7866-51123 GCA_023509875.1 Rugonectria rugulosa
TAAACCACGAACCAACCTAAACAAGATACTATTGGACCTAATAGGAACAGGAAATACCAAATACGTGCAAGTGTCTGCCTACCTATACGGAGTACACATGAGTGGTGATTCCTCTTGTGGCATTTGCCGATGATGCCTTCGTAGTCTCATAGAAACCATTCCAGATCAAATCCCTTAGCATGCATGTACCTCAAACTTACACCATTGAGCCGTGTATGAATCCCGAATTGACTTTAAAACGAACTCCAATTCATCTCAAGCAATCTGACCAAGCAAGCAAAACTGAAACACAACACAACATCAGGCACGTACCTGGCGAATGAATCCGGAATCATGAGACATCATCACGTGCATTCAAGCGCTCAGGCACTGCCATACATGCGCATTCCCTCACATACGTCATCGACCTGCCACCACGTCACGGCCTTGCCCGCTCGCAGCCAAGTTTGACACTGCTCTGGTACCTTGCGCCACGAAAAGAGGCTTTCCTTAAAATCACGTTTTCTTGATTTAAGGCATCAGTCCCCTCTGCAATAACTTGCAAACAACTTCTCTCTTTTACACGAACCACAACTTCGCATTTTCGGAAAACACCCACTACAACTACTTGCTCGATCGCTTCGTCGCCCCGCACCTGCAACAGCTCACTCACTTCACACCTGATCTGATAGATAAACACGTATTCGCATTTCGCGCATACCACCTTCTCAAGCGTCATCGCAACATCCGCACACTAACCGTCACGATGGGTGCCGTCTCCGCTGTCTTCCTCGTCCTCATCACCATTCTCTGTGAGTCTACGTACCAATCCCCGATCTGGCGAGGTGCTGGCGGGGTATGATTGTCCTTGGCTAACCGATCTTCTCCAGTCCCGCCTGTAGGAGCCTGGGCCGTCGCAGGGTGTGGCATGGGTAAGTTTGAACTCGTTGGCTATTCCCTTGTTCCCCCTCCTCTGGCTCAAGTTTTCCCTTGTGATTGCGGCTGAAGGGGGGCTAAATGGCTAATGCATGTGTTGGCAGACCTGTTCATCAACATCTGTTTGACGATTCTGGGCTACATCCCAGGTCACATCCACGCATTCTACCTCGAGTACATCTACTATGATCGACGCGAGCAGGCTCGCGAGGGCCGTTTTGCCACTGGCCCGGCGCCTGGCGTGTATTCGGACAACGTCCAGACTGGCGGACGGGGATACGGTACCATCACCCAGCCTACAGCTTAAAGCAGAATGCGTTCGTTCGAGAAAAGCATGAAGCAAAGTTGCATTGGAGAGGAACAGTGGAGGTTTTGGGGTGAGACATGGGGAAGCCGGGGCCTTTTGCCGGCAAAAGGCACCGAAGCAGTGAGGGAAAGATCGGAGGGTTGATGGGGTGCAACGTAGTGTCAACATAATCACGTGTTTTAAGACTCATGTATCTCTGGCACACACCCGAGTATTAGGGCGGGTATATTATCTTTTTAGGTATGGTGGTGAATTTGTTAATATCATGGTTGATCCCATCTTGACTTGGAATTGCATCGAAACGAGGTGACTGGGCTTGGCCATTGTGACGCTACAATGGGAAGAAATGGTAAATACAAGCGATAAGTGATCAACCAGTGCAAACCGGGTACGACGCTGTAAGAATGAGTTGGCAATGGCACGACGGAGGAGGGGCTATCCAACGCATCGCTGCAACGCCACGAGCACAAAGCAAAAAGAAAAAAGATAGCAAGGTGACTGGATGGACATGTCGAAACTAGCGTGGGAAACGGGAAGATGCCTGTAGCAGAAGAAAATGTGACCGTCCCGTGGCCCAGGACTTGGGACAAGCGAACTAGTAAGACGTGACTATCAAAGAGGAGGCGGACGATGTTCGGTTCACAACGGCGTTGACGGACGGGGGGTACTTATCGTGGGGGACAGATACCTAGAAGAGGGAGGGGGTGGGAGGAGATGGGGGACTTGGGTAACGAACATGCAGGTCGATGCTGGACTTGCAGAACCGTGGCCTTTAGGTGTGGAAATCAATGTCCAGCGCCATGGCGATCAAGATGACCCGGGTGTGACGATGCGTTGTGTATGTAATTACATGTACTTCAAAAAGGCGGGTTAGAATTCGAGTGCGGTTACTTGATGCCGATTGAGGCTATTGACAAAGGTGAGTTTATGCCAATCATTGATGAGGAAAATTCTGATTGAACGGTGACCGACCGGTAGATTACAGGACCATCCATCATGTGCGTGAGGTAGCCCGTCCAAGGGGCACCATGTAGCGTACCAAAAGAAGCTGATGAGGAGATGAGTTGGCATTTTTTCTGCCCATTATAGGCCAATTGGAGTTGGTGTGCGAATTGATGGCCCGGTAAGGGCGTTGTTAGTTGACGCCACCAAGAGGTGCGGGGGATGTGCGTAGAACGAATCTCTATCGAATCTGCAATAATGCCGTTATTTTTATCCACGATATTCAAACAATGAGAGGCCACAATCGCCAATCCATGCGGTGATTCGAACCACATCACACCGAGACGGTCGTACAGTCGCATTTTCCAATTTTCAACGTCCCCCCCAATCGACGGATCTGACCTGTAGGGTAGTGGCATTGGTGTCTGGGGGTGTGGGTTGGTGATGTGGTGGTGGAGGTGGATGCATTAAAATGCCTGCATCCAATCACGGCAGAACGCGGGGACAGGGACACATGGGGCATCACCCTGTGAATGGAAGCCACGACATTCATGCAGCTCACATAAAAAAAAGTGACTTGTTTTTGTACATTGTATTTTTGGTGAATGTTCTCAATTTTTCAACCTCCGGCAAATGACGCCGTGACGATTGCACAGCAGAAGGAACAGCGAAGCAGAGGTTGAAGAAGAGGCAAACCAATCAGGTCCTCTCTTAGCGCCTCGCGTGTCTCGATTGTCTCTCTTAATTGATCTCTCTTCAGTCGGATGTCGTCCCCTTGATTTTGTCTCTTTTCTCCCGTTCGCTGTGTGTCTCACCTGCCGCCGCAACGCCGCCCATCAAACAACCCCAGAAAAAAGGAAAGAAGGTCTCCACCCACCACCTCTTTCCTCTCCTCGGCCTCGACCACAAACGGGTCATTATCCAGCTTAACCTTGAACCTTCCCTCCCGCATTGCTTCCTTCCCCTTGTCCATTCCCGCATCCTCGCAAAACGGAAAGAGGGCAAGTGCAACTGTATCGAGTGCTGTACCTCATGCGCACATACAAGAGGAGAGAGACTGCAGTTCCGTGCTTTCCCCGTCTGCAGACGTTTCCCATCTTGGGAAGGTGTACCTAAGCCCGGTATCTGTCTTGCCTCCATCTTGCTTCTTCCACCGTATTTTCTATTGCATCCTGCATCTCGACTTGTCCCCACCTATCGCGTCGTGGCATCGCATCGCATCGCATCGCAGACGAGACGAGACAGCGAAGAAGCTGGACAACGACGTCGACCGCCCAGGCCAGCTCAGTTCCGTACTGTCCTGTACTGTAGCCATCTTTCTCGCTGGACTGTACGATACACGCTTCCTCACGGAACACCATTGATTCGCTGCTGGCCAGCATGCCCTGACCGGACAGGCAATCTTGTCTCTTCGCTTCCTTCTATTCACTCCCCTCACCCTCCACCCATCTGGGAGCATCCTCGGCTGCTTCTATACATCTGTCTCGCTCTCTCCTTGCTGCCCACCACCCAGTCGATAACGCTTCTATCCTGCTGCATCCCCCCCTTACAGCTCCGCTCCGTATGCCAGCCGCAAACCACAACCACAGACCACGAACCGCCACTACTGCCGGATCATCGACACCAGACGCACGCCCTTGCCCCTATCCGACCCCTTTGACGTGTAAAACGTCCCGCAGCTCGAGCTCGCTGCTCCACTGAGCTATCCTCGCTTGCCGTCACTCTTATATATACTTGCTTCGCCAGCTCTGCTCCCAGCTCTCTCACAATGACGGCCCCTACCGCACACTCTCCTCCTCCTCAACCTCCTACCTCCCATCCCCGCCACTATCCACCACCTTCCGCTACCGCCTCTACCTCTTCGGCACCTGGGCCTTCAAAGGCACGTCGACACTCTGTACCTTTCTCCTTCCCGCCTCTCTTCCAATCCAACGCATCTTCCACGAGCCTTGTGCCTTCAACCGCCGAGGGAAAGCCTATTCCAGTAGACGATTCCACCGCAGAGAACCGTACCACAGCCCTGCGCGAGATCAACCACAACTTTCCTAGCCGTCATCGATACGCAAAGTCGACTGGTGCTCAGAGTAGTACATACTCTCAGCCTGTCATTGTTCGCAGCTACTACTCTCCTCTACCTAGCCGCCCTATAGGCGCTGACCCAGGAGTTGTCATTGTCAGTCGTGGAAGGGCTCGTTCAGCCGTATCTGATTCTGGAGGACCGGCTGCAGCTCTTGTGAGACGTGTACTACCATTCACCACTGGTCTTACACCAGCCAGGAACGGGGTGTTAGGAGCCATGGCTCGCACTCGTAACAAGAAACGACTCGATGGACCAGAGGAGGCCAAACTTCCGCCAATTGAAGCCTTTCGTTTCAAGAGCTTCATGGCTCATCTGGAACATGAGCATGGTTCAAATGGATCGGGTGACATTAATGCTGATCTTGATCGCATCGCAGAGATCTGTGCCAAATCCCGGTACTCCCTCAGTAACCAATACGAGGTCCATTACGCCCCTCACGGATCAGGCTCATCCTTCCTTGGGGCTGGTGATCAGACCCAGGAATCCCAAGGACCCACGCTTCAAGTTATTTCATCTGATGACGAGAGAAACATGAAGCGCCGGGGACGTAGAACTATCGGAGCGAGGAGAAACAGCCGTGCCATGGGAACTCTGGAAACTATCATGTCCTCAAGTCGTTCATCGGACGAGGATAACTCCAAGAAGAAGTCTGCGTCGGAAATAGCCGAGGAAGTCCGTGGCCGAGCTGCTAGAAAGGGATCACGACACGGATCGTCCAAGTCTTCCAAGTCCGCTAAGAGCGACGAAGAAGAAGCCCAGGCACTGGAAGAGGACGCTCCACCCAGGGTGCCTCGAACCCGGAGATCCGGGTCGCTGGCTCTAATCGATGGAACAAGAATGAGCCTCATCTTGAGTGACACCAATACACAGCAGAATTCGGCCGTGGGTCTGGTTGGTGAACCAGCACAACCTCAGACTTCGAGCAGCCAACTTGAAATCCGCACCAGCCCCGAAACACTACACCAAGAGCGCAGATCCAAACGTGCCAAGACCAAAGATGTTACACCGGAAGATCCTGTTCAACCGGTCGTTTTCGGATCTATTTCTCCTGTGGATGCCACGAATAATAGACATAGCTTCATGTCCACGTTGAGTGGTTGGATGAATTGGCGCCCGGACTCGTCGCCTGCTCCCAAAGGACGCGCCGAAGGAAGCCTACGAGAGCTCCTTCGGTCGACCGACATCAAAGGGAAAGGGGTCGAAGCTACTGGGCTGCCTTGATTAATTTTCATTTCTACGAGAGGAACACAGAACTCTCAAGGAACAGCAGTTGCATTAATGTTCAGTGCTGCAAAACTCACCCAAATGTCAAGCAATCTGCCTTGGCTCTGTTCGCTATCTTTTTATTGCGGATAAGAGCAAGCTTTTCCAAAGTCTGGTAGCTATTGTCTCTGTAACAAGCATCGATAATTGTTTGCAGATGGACATTGATGAGATTGATCACTGGGTATGATGCAACTGCCTGACCGCCCTTTCGAGATGAATGATTGGTAACGAATTTGATGACCTTTCCACGAAGTATGACGTATCAGGGAGGGAAGACATGGAGGACATTTGCCAGATTGTATACGAGTCCGAAACAAAAAAGAATCTTTCGAGAGGTATATTCTCACGGGATGGGCGATTTGCAGGAGCCAAAAAGCAATTGTATATTAATGGTGCCATTCGAGTTTGATCTTGCGGAATGAGAATCTTGAGGCATATGGAAGAAGGGGACGAACCCATTTACTTTGGGTAGATTGTGACTGACGTCAAAGAGGATATTTATCGGTACGTCAAGGCTATTGAACGGTATGACAGCTCTGAGATTCCTGTCCACCTGGTTTATGAATGCAAAGAAAGTACTCCGTGTCATGTTCAAGACGTGGAATATAAGTTTTATCGTTTCACCGTTTGCGTCCAAAGATTGTCGAAGCAATATTATTTATAGATTGGTCATATCACAATGCCCTCGTCTCCCCCATCTATTGTGTCCAGTAACAAACACGTAGCAGGTATAATACGTAACTCAAATCAGCAAGAAACAAAGCCATCCCACCAGAACGATCCCATGACATCCAGAACGAAAACGCAGATACCTTTTTGTGTGAGGGGGCCCAGGCGACGAATGCCCTGCTGCACCAGGAGATTGTGCATCAAGCCCTTATAATAAAAGAGGAATATAGGTGTCGAAGGAGAGCTCCCACTCCCTTTCCCACCATCAGTAAGACCCATACGTCCGCAAGCATAACGCCAAGATGAGACTCGTCCCATATATTGTGTAAAAGAGTATTGCCATGCGCTGAAGAACAAAGCTGCCAAAAATAACCCACGCGGTCGTGTCAAAACTAACAAGAGCCAACCTGAACTTGAACTATAAGATATAAAAGTGGCTTAGGTTGACGAGGGGTGTAGGTGAGCGAAGATCGAGAGGATGAGACATAGACGATGTGAGATGGGCTTGAGGCGGATGTAGTGTGTATTTTGGCGGACTCATCCCTTGCTTGCGGTCCCAGCTTGATCTGAGTTGGCATTTGTTGCTTGGGTCTTATCAACCTGAAGCCTCTTAGCGTCACGCTGGTGATCGTTGCTTTCGTTGCCACGTTTCTTTTCGTTGTCCTTCTCCTTAGCTGCTCTCCGAGCCTCGCGATCTCGGCGCTCGTTTTCCTTACGGAGCGCCTTGGATTCGAATTCGTGCCATTCGCCGTCGATCGTAGCTAGTCTGCAAGTCACAGAGTTAGTATTTGATTAAAAAAGTAGTCTGTGCTTTATAACACTTACTCGACAGCCTGGCGTGACTTCGGCTCCTCAACCGTAAAGTATGCATGCTGTAATACTTCAGCAGCGTTGGGCCGTTTATCCGGATCGTACTGAAACATGGCCTCCAACAGCTCAAATGCTGCTGGCGTAACACGTTCCCGGTACTTGTCAGCGAACAAACTCTTCCGCTTGGCAGTTGGACGAAGCAACTCAAACCAGGCCATGTCCCTAAGACCAGGCCATTCCTTCGGATTGGGAGTTCCCATCAAGCTGTAAATCTTCTCGAGTTGGCTCAGCTCGGTGCCGTCACCAGGGAAGATGGCGCTCCGGGTGAAGATCTCAACCATGACACAGGCGGCGCTCCAGACGTCAACCGCAGCGGTGTATTTGGTTTCACCGAGCAAAAGCTCTGGCGATCGGTACCAGATGGTGATGACCCGGTTGGTGTAGTCCAGCTGATGACGCTTGGCGTAGAAGCGTGCCAGACCAAAGTCAGCCAGCTTCAGGACGCCATCATTGCTGACAAGAATATTGGCAGCCTTGATATCGCGATGAAGAACACCCCTCGTGTGGAGATAGTCCAAGCCCTCAAATAATTGCTTCGCCAGATCCTTCTTCTGAGCAGCATCAAGTTTGAAGGAAGGATGGTTCAAGAGACCGGTGAGATCGTGAGACATGTACTCAAAGACCATGAAGCAATCGTTTTTCTCAACCATGACTTCTTGCAGTTTGACAATGTTGACATGCTTCAGAGATTGCAGCAGTTTGATTTCTCGCACCGCTGTGACTGGAAAGCCATCTCTCTCCCCTTCCATGCGGATTCGCTTTAGCGCAACAAGACCTTTGGTGTACACATTGAGACCCTTGAAGACTTTGCCATAGGTCCCTGAACCTACTACAGATTCATTGCCAGGCTTCCTGAAGAAAACTGACTCGGAAGAGACCAGGTCGGCTGGTAATGTTGGCCGAGGCTTTGGCCGTTTCATCATCTTCTTGACCTTTCGCATCCGGGGAGCGACGCGTGGTCCGTCAGGCGGTTTTCGACCTTCATGCCGTGAACGTGCTGAAGCTGGTTCAGTTGGTGCAGATCGAGGAGGTTGACGATCCCGATTATCCTTGGCAGGTTCTCGACGTGGCGCAGCATTGAACTTTTGTGATATCTCGGGTTTGGGTGCTGTGGGTGCTGGTTTGGAAGAAGGTTTGAAAGCAAAGCTGAATTTTCCCGAAGAGCCTGGCTGAGATTGAGAGCCTGGGCCCAGAGGTGGTTGCCGTTTTGGAGTTGTCAAGCCATTGTCATTGAGTTGAGCATTCCCACCTTCACCCTGTTGGTGTGATGAGGATTGGAAATGGTCGGCTTCAGTGTCCATGGCATCTGCGTGAGCTCCACCGCCGTCATCCTCTGCTAGAGCGTTGGATCGCCCATTGGCCGTCTCATCGTGGGACCCGCGAGGTCCCGGACCTCCAGTGTTCCAATGCGTGTTCTTGAAACCACCTCGAGGGCCTCGACCATGGAATGATCCTCCTCGGAAACCAGCACGGTAGCCTCCGCGGTAATTAGCCTGATACGACTGTGCAGGTCCGTTCCCACCACCATGAGTGGGAGAATGAGGCGGGTTGGAATAGTGAGATGCTGAAGGGCCATTGGGCGGTCCATAATTGCCACCCGAAGAGTGATGAGGTGGGTATTGCCTGTGAATCGTCAGTTTCTGTCAATTTCCAAATGTTGCAGGTCTACTGACTGTTGTGGTGAGTACTGTTGATTGTTCCATCCCCCACGACTTGCTCCATAAGGCGACTGTGATGGGGATGTTTGATAGGACCCTCCTTGCTGCTGCGGGGATTGGGAATATCCTTGGGAATCAACTGCATGGTGTGACCTGTGAGGATATTTGGGATTGTACCCTCCACGAGTAGTACCTCTGGATGTCATTTCTTCGTCAATATCTGACCTCGAAGACTGTCGTCGACCGGGTGAATCGTCTCGGGACCTTGGATTTCGATGGGCCTTGGGGGATCTGGGCGGTAGGGGCCTATGAGAAGATCGATGCTCTGATTCAGGAGGCCGATCACGACCAGAAGTCGATGCCACCTCGGGATATTCTCCACGAGACGACGAATGATACCGACGAGATGATGATTGACGGTTCTCAGATGCAACCGAGCGACTTCGTGACCGGTGACGTGCTTTTTCGGAACGAGCTTCCCGGTCTGGACGGCGTGATGCAGTATCTCCCTTTCCCGGCGAGCGAGAGCGGGAGCGACGTTTTGGACGAGACTGTGTATCCTGGCCCTCTACTGGCGATTTGGGAGACCGAGCGTGACGACGTGGTGATGATTTCTTTCGGTCACGGGTCGAATGGCGACCGTGCCTCCCCGACGTAGACTCAGGGCTGTAATCCCTTGTCCTGCCCCTTGGACTTCGATCTCGTCGTGACCTCTTACGATGAGAGGTGGTGACGGGAGGGGTACGACTCCGATGTCGTTTGGCTGAAGATGGGGAGTCACGGCCACCACGGCCCCGACTTCGAGACCGCGAGCGGCTTCGACGGCGCGCCTTGTCGTCGGATTCGCGATGCCGGTCCCGGCTGGCGCGATACCGAGGAATTAAATCGTCTGCGTCGGCGGTTCGTCGCGAAGGCTCGGTTGAAGGTTGCCCGTCGTGGTCCTGGTCCCGGTCGCGGTCACGATCACGGCTGCGATCACGGGAATGGCGTCGACGATGAGAGGAAGGCTCTGGCCTCGTGGAATGGCGATGACGGGCTCTTGGATTGGAGCTGTGGCGGGGCTCGCGTGGAGACTCTGTTCTGGACGATGGCTTTGCTCCTCGCTCGGTTCGACCCCGATCTCCTTGTTCATCATGTCCCTGGTCGTCCTTCATGGCAGCATGTCGAGGTCGACGTGGATGCTTGGACCTGGACTTGGACTTGGGCTTGGGCGGGTTCTTCATTGCGGGCACCGGGGGGGCGTCGAGTTTTTAGTAGGCTGATAAAACGCCGTACCTTAGCCGACGCAGGCGACAAGGATCGACTTGCGACCCGCGGCGCTACCGCCAGCGAGCTGGACGGATGGTGGGTGCGGTGATTGCGGGGGGCCGGCCGAGTGCCCTATTGCAGAGCTGTCAGTGTGCTGTTGAGGCTGAGATTTAGTTAGTCGGTAATGTCTACTCGGGATTCGCAATCGTGGCAGAATCATGCAGGCATGGACAATAGATAACCCAGCGAATCGGAGAGATCATATGCCGGCTAAGCAGGAAGCGCAGAGATGGACATGCGGCGCCCTGTGTTTAGCAGAAGTTGCTCGTACCAGACAACAGGAAACTCGGGCGGCTTAGGTGTCCCTAGGGTGTACCTAGGTACCAGCCGAAAAAAAAACTAAAGCCGGGGTCCCGATTGCTTTGTTGCCGTGCTTTGAGCCTCAAATCTGATGAGTTTCCGTCGTGGAACCGTCAAAAGTGACTGGGAATGCCCGACTCGAATTCTCGAGTCAAACTCGAGATGCTGGACAGAAAAACCTTTGCGTGTGCACTCGCAGACTTTTGTTTTCCTGTCGCGGTTCCTTCCCGGTTCTTTGGCTATGATTCCCTTGGAAGGTTCCTCGTCCTCGTCCAGCCGAACAGTGCAAAGCCCCAGAGTCCGTCATAACCAGGGTTTCAGAGATATTTCCCCAAGATGAACCACGGTTCTTTGGGGAACATGAGCATGATTGCCAACCCAAGTTTGCTAGCCGAAGCAACAACCAGTTCGCTTCTGACTCTCTTAGTCGAGAGTCAAGGTCCTCATCGAAACACCTTGGCCTTCCTTGAGACCTGACGGGTCCTTGTTCCTCGAACATTGACCACGGCAAGTCGTGCTGTGGAAAGAGCGTGAAGGGTACTATATACGGATCCATGCGGATAATTTACGACAACCCCAGGTCCTCCATCCAGTCTCAAATGATAACCTAGGCATTCTCAGCCCTGAGTCACACCTCCATCGCTGATGCTGTAACGTGTCCGAACCAGGCCATTCTCTGCAGGAGAGAGGTCAAATGATTTCTGCACCATTGTCCATTTGGCAGCCTCTTCGGGGTGCGTCACATCCACCTTAAACGGGATACTTCATTCGTTGCCTTGCGATGGAAGAGGTAATGACGGATAACCAGCCTGTAAGAGCTGTTTGGCAACATGGGGCTGTGACCCAGCAACCTCAGACAAGGAAGAATGTGCAAATCCCGTGAATTACCAAATTCCGAGCGAGGCACCACTCTGCTGCAGGACGATAATTTCTTAGAGTCCATGCCCGTGACGTTTGACGAAGCGGCATGGAAGCCAGTAGCTTGCCGTTATCCTCCTCATCAGCTACCGGATGAGCATACACCATCAGTCAACGCGGTTCCATCTGAAAAGTGGCCGCTGTTATTGTCGGCCCTGCTAAGCTAGGCTGATGCGCGTTTGGGCCTGGGGCCGATGAAGAAGGGATATCCGACTTGTTGGTATTGGTGCCTGATGACGGTTCACGCCATGCGCTGTATGCACCTATTCCATCACCGCCTCGTGGGGCTTCACCTGTCGCAGACAGTTCCTAGGCCATATATACGCCGGGAAAAAAGAAGAAGCGAGCAAACAAACATAACGAGCCATCATTTTGTCTGTTGTACTATAACGTGATGAAGCGAGGAGGTCGCTCGAGGGAAAGAGCACGCTCGCGTGGATGATCGAAGGTGGGTGGAGGGGAACCGGATCACCGGTCTCGAGCCTGGTAGTCACTCCATGCTGTGGGCGGCAGTCGAGGCGGAAGAAACACACGAGCCTCTCTGCAGCGTATTTAAATGTCCCTTGGCTTGAGTGTGCTGCCGTGTTACGGATGGCGGGTCTGGTGATGTGCCGCGATGTTGATGGGTTGGGTGCGGGAGGGCTGGATGATGGTGGTTGTGGGAATCTTGGGAAGAGCCTGAAAGCGGCATGATCACGTGACACATGATCTGTGGGTCTTGACCGCCATGTCGGGTGCCCGCTGCCCGCCAAACCGTATAAAGGAACCACCAGTTCGATTCCGGCTCTATGAGATGGAAGGGAAATCTGGGAACCTGGGAAGTCGCCCGTATGTCTTGTTAACACTGCATTTGAATACTTTGTAGGTGTGAATGACCGGAGAACTTGTCCGGCTTTAATCTTGCTACTTCCTGAGCGCTCTACATATTCGTGCCCATCACTGTCAGGCTCGTGAAGTCGTCTCCCAATTACAGATTTGGTCCTTGCAATTGGGTTAGGAGACGGACGACCTAAAAAGATGCCTCGGCTTGTCTTCCTCGTTGCCCCCACCGACTTACGTCTTGCCCCCATGTGTCCTCCGCTCTGTGGCCTCTCGTATTCAACTGTTTCACTTTTGGCTCTGCACCTCTACAATTATTTTTACGGAGTTCGGGTGTGGCGGCGCTAGATTGGGAACTCAATCCCGGGCGCCAATTGTCTGCTAAAAAGAGGGTGCTGACTCTGCTGGCCTGGGTGATGGCTCAACCTACCGAATTTACCTATTACATATTTGGACAGTCCGTAGTAGATCTTCATTGCCTCTCGACCTTTGTTTAGGAGATAACATGACAACATGGGAATCAACAAAGCAGGAGGGCTTGTTGGGGCACATGGAAGCAAGACGCGATCGTACTTCGGCCACTAATCTGCTGCCCCCATGTCTCATATAATACGCCCCAGATGACGGTAAGAGGACATACAGTTCAAGCCTGCATCATGAAGAACACAGCAGGTAGTGTTGCACGGGCAGTCGGCTTCGGAGCAGAATCATACATGTATCCACTGTACATTGGCATCGTCCCAGCGGTCTGTCCGGCCTTCAATCCTTTGACTACCTGACCCAGGTCTCGGTCCTACTACCTACTCCGTGTGCAGGTAACATTAATATCAATTCTGCTTGATCCTCCCTGTCCGGCCTTTATCTTGAATCTTCTTTTCCCTGCGAATTCACGATTCTTCATTCTCTTGCGGTCCTGAATCCGTCAAACCGGGCAGACAGCCTCTTATAGTTGCAACGTCATTGTCGTCATCACCACCATGGATTGGTTTGGCCATGCCGAAATTAATTTCACCCATGCCCGTCACCCACGAACTGTTCGTGAAAAGGACGGCAGTGAGACTGATCTTCTCAAGATCGCTGAACAGGCCACGCCGCCCTGCAACTTGAACCCGCTGCTTTTCAATGGCCACTTGCAGACAATGTGGACGGCGACTCGACCCGCGGGACCCAAGATCTACTACAAGCGTAAGATCTTTGAGGCTGACCACCAGACGTACCGCGGCACATTCGCTGTCGACTTTGTCGTTCCTCCCCACGAGTTAGAGGATCCAACGTTATCGCGACGCACCGTCTACTTCACAGACGATGAGCTGCAAAACATTGCATCAGACGATTCTAAACCTATGCTGGTGGTGTTGCACGGTCTCTCTGGCGGTTCTCATGAGATTTACTTGAGACATGCTATTGCGCCAATGGTCGGGGAGGGTGGATGGGAAGCATGCGTCGTCAACTTTCGAGGATGTGCTCGTCACAAGATTACCAGCGGTGTGCTCTACAATGCTCGCGCAACTTGGGATTTGCGACAGGTTAGCATTGACCTTGTATGAATGATGTTTTATGCAAACTGACATTTTCGGAAGACGGTAAAGTGGCTCCAGGAACAGTTCCCGAACCGCCCTCTGTTTGGATTGGGATTCTCTCTGGGCGCAAATATGCTCACGAATGTAAGCCTTTCCGGTCCTGAACACCCGAGAAAATAACTGATCAACCGAAACACTGCAGTACTGTGGCGAAGAGGGTGCCGACTGTCCACTGAAAGGCGCTGTGGCGTGCTCGAATCCATTTAACCTTGAAGTGAGCAGTAAAATGCTCCAAAACAGCTACATCGGCCGAGAGGTATACCTCCGGACTATGGGCAGTAGGTTCAATCCATCGTTCCGTGAGGACTGGTGCTGATCTGAGGCCTCCTAGGTTCACTGAAAGACCTTGCCCGAACCCATAGGGAGGCACTGGAGAAACATAGCAAGGTCGACGTTGAATCCCTACTGGAGGTCACTTACTTGAACGAGTTTGACCGCCTAGTCCAGTAAGCTTCACTGAGAACCACTCTTCATATTTGAGACTGACGTGCTGAAGGTGTCCGACTTGGGGGTACCCTACCGAGTATGCTTACTACCGGGATGCCTCTTCAACGGATGCCGTGCTTTCCGTTCAGATCCCCTTCTTAGCCATTCACTCCACCGACGATCCTGTGAGTTGGGTTGCTTGCAAAGTTTGATGACTATCGCACTGACTTGACCATAGATTGCAGTCAAGGAAGCCATCCCCTTTGAGGAGTTCCAACAAAACCCTAATACTATCCTCCTTACGACATCCATTGGTGGTCACCTGTGCTGGTTCGAAGTTGGCGGCGGTCGTTGGTTCGTTCGCCCCGTGGCCAACTTCTTGAACCACCTCGCCTTCAACACTGATCTCCAGAGTCTTAAACCCCAACCGTCAGCACTTGATCTTGTTGACGCCGGTCACAATTACGTGCCCATGCGGCGTAAGATGGTGATTGGATAGGGGCAAACGAAATTGTACAGAATGATGGAGGCATTGGCGTTGAATGATTCGGCGTTTCTTGATTCATACCGAGGATTCGATACCCGTGTATGATGCCTAGACGTAGACCCAATTATATACCTATCTATAGACGACCAGAGAGTCGATTCTCTCCCGTTCTCTCTTATTGAATAGACCACATTGAGTATCAATCAGTTCGCTTTCTGCAACGTATAAGGGCTCGTGTCGAGCCAAAGCAAGAGCGAGATCTCTTCCGTATTCCCCTGTGCCCAACTCCAAATGCGCCAAACAATGCAACTGCCCTCATCCTAAACATGAACTTTTCAGTATTTTTACTTTGCCGCCGTTTCTTCTCATGCGAATGACACGCGCTTCTTGTTCTTTGGTTTGGTAGCCTTGGTGCCCGTGGATGTCACGTCCTTGAGGCTGTCCTCTGCATCACCAGCACTCTTGCGCTTGCGTTTCTTTCTTAGGGCGTCTTTGGCGTCTTCGAGCTTGGAGTTCCTCTCATTTTCCTTCTTCTCGGCTTCGACCTTACGGGCTTCGCGAATCTCTTCCATTTGGCGCGCCTTGATCATCTTGGACTCGATCTGACCGTTCTTCTCGGCTTGGACTAGGGATAGAATCGTGCTCATACTCTCCTAGGACGCGGTAAAATGAGCCTATGACTAAACAATGGAGGAAAAAAAAGGGATACATACTGTGTCATCAACAAAGACCTTGCCCTTCTTCTTTCCCTTGGGCTTAATGACACCCACGGGCGTGATGGTGTTGAGCTTGGGAATGCCCAGTTCCTCCTCACTGTATACTCGCTTCTTGTGGTTTCGAAGTTTCTTGAGGAGCGCCTCGGAGCCCCTGTCCTTGAGCTGCTTGGACTGCACGGGGCCTTGTTTGCCCTTCTTGCTGGACTTGACAATGCCATCGGTGACGGAGCGTTTGGAGGCCTTGCTGTTCGCGACACCCGACTTTGCGGCGGCGTGCTTGTTCTTGACTGTGCTCGTACGAGAGGGCCCCATTTTGGCGTAGTAAAATTCAATTGCGACTGGGCCTTTGTTGGAATGATGCTGACTTTTTGGTGGCAATTGGCGTTGAAAGCAGTTGAGAGGATCCCAACTTTTTTTTTCCTACGGCGCGGAGCGATAACGATAAGGAAATGCGGGAGGGAGGAGGTGGTCGGGGAGTTTGGGAAGAAGCGGGGCCGTAACTAACATTTCTTGCGGCACAGAAATACAGTGTGCATGTACATAAGGTACGGCCGTAAATGTGAGAACAACTTGGCAAATTCCGTAGCCTATCAACCCATAGACTGAGCAATGAGTTGTTGATGCAGCGTGGAATCTGATTATAATCTGGTTAGAATGATATCGGGGTTCTCTAGGAAGGGAAGACCAAGGAACAGATGTGCATTTGTCTTGTCCCGTATTTGATAGATGTCATGACACTTTTGTTCATCTTCTGATGCAGGTGCGCAGTACTCCTTACAAATATTTTACTTAGGAGCTTGAATTAGCAAGAATCTGAATACATGGATGGACCTAGAGAAGGAATATTTTTGAGGGATTTCATGCACACATTATTTTTTTGGTAAGAACCTTAATTCGTCTACCTTCTCAAGCCACATGCACTTGTACGAACTTCGTGCAGATACAAAGCATTGGAAATGCCTCCCGGTTCTCTGGATAGCAAGGTAGCGCAGAATCTTAGGTACCTATAGAGTAAAAGGATATTGGTGCCTAGTGGGTCGATGGAATTTCTTTAGGGTCATCCAATAGTGCGTGAATACGTACCTGTAGACTCGGAGCCGAAGCTTGAGCTGTTGGGCAAATTCAGCATGGAATGCCGCGGATATATAAAAGTGCATGGTACTCATTTAGAATACGATCAACAAGCAAGGTTCTTATTCGACAAAGAATACGAGCTGGCATAATGGTTCATGTATGAAATGCGCTGAAGAGAGGGCACTTTTGAGAATGACAGAAGCCAGTTCGCGGAGGAGTTGCGTACCTGCACGCTGTTGGACGAGCAAGGGTACAGTTTCTTTGCTTTTCTTAGCTTCCGTCAAATCACTGAATTGGAACCTGGCAAGATCTGCATTGGATAACCATGGAATACATCATTGGGGAGCAACTACCTAGACATGACATACCAATCATGAGATCAAGTTGCGAGATGTAACAACCTCGTGAGAAGAAACGAAAGACGACGCAGATGGGCAAATTGGGAAGCCGCCGAATGAAATCTGGCTTGACATCCGACCTCTCGTGAAACCTGACGAGTGGGACAGGAATATATCACTGCTTCCAGAAGCTCACACAGTACCATTGAGCAATTCTGATGCATTGGAATGCCTTGTGAGCATGCAGATAGCGTAACACCGCGCGATTTCTGCTATAAAGATAGGTACGTATGTACAAACGTATCCATCTCTAACCGTTCCTTTGTTTTTCCTGGTCATACTTGCTGCTACAGGTATCTGAATGAATGGACTAGCACCCAATGTGGCCCGGCCTCACTGTACATGTCGGATCACCTTGGCTCAAGGTGCAGTTATAGCGGGCTGCAGCACCTTTCAGGTACCTGCGCTTGCCGGTGTGACTCCTTCCAGGTCGAGATGTCGCACTGCGCCGGGGACACTGTTTATTTTTCGGGGGCTCTTGCACAAGTACACGGGCGCCTCCAAGGGCTTAAGGTTCCACTGATGAGGTCATTTCTAGTACCCCTCCGCAGCGCCAGTGCGGCGAGGGTACCTCTGCAGTACCTCGTAGCATCCCCACTGCCTGAGGTGGGCAACATTCAACAACGGGCTTCCTTTTTTTTCCAACGTTAGTACGTGGGCAGAATTCTTTCTATCTCGTCCAAACTCGTTCACTTCCAAAACACCACCAAACCTCGCCTCACCACCACTTCCACCTCACCACCGACAACATCTGTATTTACACCCTCAATCCACTCGACCTCAAAACGATACCCAAAACCCGTTTTACTCAACATCGATACGAATATTCACAACACATTTACTTTACGTCGACAAGCCCTCCCGCCTGACCTCGCCTCCCCCTCACCCCCCATCGTTCTCTTTCCAGGCCGGACCCGAGCCCCGTCACCCAACTTCCGCAACTTGCTCGACTCTCACGCTACTCTCTTCAACCGGACTTCCACGCTTCTCGCTCCTTGTCTCCCTTCGCCGACCTCCCTCCCCTCCTCCCCTCCTCTCCTTCGACTGGCTTTCCCGGACGTCATCTGGTGACGATTCCCCCGCCCTCCTTCTCTTCAGGCTCTCCCGTTGCGACAAGTCTTAATGGACAACAACCTATGGACCCGCCGTACAAAGTAAGTGTCCCTCATATCTGTATCTGCGCGTTACATCAACTAACAATATTTCCTTTAGCTCCGGCAAGCTGTCCCTGTCCACCCCCGGTCAAGGCTCTCACGGTGATTCCTTTAATCGCAATGCCTCCTTCTCGAAGCGACAAGGAGTTGATTCCTCCCAATCCAAATCGAACCCCTTCGGTTCCGCCCCTGGCAGCGCTCTGGTATCCCCTACCGCCGGTGCATCCAGCGCCTTTGGCCTAGGCTCAGGCGCCTTTGCGTCCTTTGGTTCTGCAAAGACCCCGAAGTCGTCGGCAAACCCATTCGACTCGGCCATGGCCTCAGCAGTTGCCAAACCTGGCCCGGGCAAGGAAACAAAAGCTGCACCCAAAGGCCAAGGCATGGCGTCCATTTCCGAGGATAAAACTTCGGCAACGCGTGCGACCCAAAGCCACCCGCTCAAGGATGCCTGGACTTTCTGGTACAGACCTCCCATCTCCAAAGCCCATGGCTTTATAGAGTACGAGCAAACGTTGCATAGCATTGCGACAGTGAGGACCGGGGAGGAGTTTTGGGAGATTTACGCGCACCTGAAACGCCCCTCGGCCCTTCCGGTCGTTTCCGACTACCACCTGTTCAAGAATGACATTCGCCCAATATGGGAGGACGACGAAAATAAGAAAGGTGGAAAATGGGTGGTGCGTATGAAGAAGGGCGTGGCTGATCGTCTGTGGGAAGATCTTCTGCTCTCCCTTATTGGTGATCAATTTGGGGACGCCAATGAGGACGTGTGTGGTGCGGTGTTGAGTGTGAGGAATGGAGAGGATATCCTCAGTATCTGGACTCGAACTGATGGTGGGCGTGTTATCAAGATCCGGTAAGTCCATCTCTCTGGAATCGCTTTTTGATTTGTTACTCTTGGAACTAACCCATGCCCTCTAGCGAGACTATGAAGCACGTTCTCAACTTCCCCCCTAACACCAGGGTTGAATTTAAGAGCCATGATTCCAGCATTCAGCAACGAACGGCCATCGATGAGCAGCGCCGCGAAAAGGCCCAGCACCACCATCACGATAAACGCCACGTTAGTGGCGCGCCGAAGCAATCCGTGGAGCAGCAATCCTAATTGTAACATCTGTCGTCAGGCCACCGATACATCACGGCTGGTCTCGACTTGATTTTGTTTAGGTGTATAATACGGCATGCAGCGGCAACCCATTGGTTCATTCCGTTTGCGTCGACGTCCGGTTATCTCCTTTTGCATCTTTCAATTTCTTTTTTGGTAGTTGCGCCTTTGCAGGACGCGGTGGACTACGATGACTTTGAATAGGGGTCAATGCACCCTGATACTCTTCAAAAGGGAAAAATTTGGGATGAGGCTATTTGTTCAGCACGGATGGCAAAGGCGGCTTGGGATGTTTACGAGGGTTAGCGTTTGGTGTTGCCGAGCGGATTGCATGCATGTACAATAAGGTGGCTGCAAAGGTAGCCTGGTTGAGTAGCGTTTTTGACGTGTTGTAAGGATTCTCAAAACAGATCATATAACATGATTGGATGGCTATCTATCGCCCCCAAAGCTACTCAAAACACCCAAAAAATTGAACCGCACATCAAAGAAGAATTGTGATGTTACATTCGTCATTGAATGGTCCCCCCTTTTTGACTATACATTAGATACTTCTCATGACAGCCCAACTGTCAAGATCTCGTTTTGCCTTTGCTCTTATTCGGGTCTCTTCTCCGTTCCCAGACCTGCAGATACGTCTCGCCTAGATACAGCAGCTCGCTCTGCACCTTGTCGACGAATAGATCCTGACATACTACCCACTCGCCCGTAGCCTTGTCCTTGAGCTGAACCTTCCACGTCTTACGCTCCTCGCCGCTGTCGACGACGTCCTCGCGCACGCGGACCGCTTCATGGACGACGTTGGCGACGAGGTCGTACCAGATGGGTTCGCCCGGGGGCCACTCCTTGGGGTTGGGCTCGACGTAGGGTGACATGTCGAGATTTCGCGCGTCAAAGGTGACGATGGTTGGGTTGCGCTCCGAGACGAACTTGTTCTGCGAGAAGCGCTTTACGTGAAAGACGAGGTAGGGGGGAAGAGGGTGAAGGAGGCGATAGCGCTTGCGTTGGGCGTTGAGTTCCTGAGCACGCTGTCCGTCGTACTTGGTAAGAATGTTTGTTAAAGGGACTTGAGGGATGATGTTCTTCTCAAGCTCGTCCTGGAAGAGTGGTGCTGATGGCAGGTCGAGGGTCAGGAGCAGAAAGCGCACAATATCGACCTTGACCTCGGCAGCCTCCTCAAACCGTAGACGATCGCCAATGTCGGCACGCGCCGTAATCGCTTGCGACTCGACCTTGAGCTTGCCTTGGAAGGTACGCTGGACCATGGAGCTCCCTGGCTTAGTCTTGGAGCCGCCCAGACCGAGATGTAGGTTATTGAGGAACCATGAGAGGAACTCGACGGGATCCGACTGTGTAGTGAGGGTAAAGCGCTTGCTAGAGCGAAGAGAGATTTCCTGGAGGAGCTCATGCGGCGAAACGTGGGATTTGAAGGCACGCGGGTTCCAGATTTTGCGGAACAGGATGCTGCATCGCTTGACGAGCTCCGTCCTGCTGGAAAAGTCTTCGAGTAGGAAGAAATTTCGAAGGGGCGCCACATGAGAGAGCGCCTGGACTATGACGTTGAAGTAGTCGTTTTCTTTAATATTGTTCATTCCCACGAAGCCAGGGGTGTACTCCTTCTTTTCCAATGTCCAGCTTGTGCGCTTCACGCGATCCATATCGATGACTTCTTTCTTCGTGTACCGCGGGTCGGAAACGTACTTGATGTCATCAAGAGCGCCACTCTTCACTTCGTAGCCTTCGGGGAGGACATAAACGCGCTGGGATTCGAGGTTGATGTAGACGTGATGATCCTCATCGAGGGCGTGGAAGTAGGCGTGTGATTTAGGCCCTCGGCCTTGAAAATATTTGCCGCAGACAAGACAGGCATAGACGTTGATGTTTGACAGGGAGACGGAGCATAGCTTTTCAAAATCAAAGTCGAGGACGTTCCGATCAATGGTGTCGAGGTACAGGTCGTCGTAGCCATCGGTTGGGGCTAACTGTCGCAGAGGCACAACAGGGTGAGTCTCTTCGTCGCCAAAGTTGTCGTCGCTTTGATCCGCGCCATTCTGACCGCTTCTCGATTCGCCGTCGACTTCACTGGGGGTATCTTGCCGTCCGTTTTCCAGAGGGGAATCGATGTCGCCGAGTCGAGACCTCTTTGATGCGGGCGAGGCAATGTCGAGGAGATCGTCCAGGGCCTCGGAGGCCTGACGCTTGGCCATGGGGACACTTCTTGCCTGAGACACGGAATGGGCGTATCAGAAGTCGATTCAGCCGGGTTAAGATAATCTTAAGGGATGCCTTGCGCTGGTCTGAAGCTGTTTTCAAATTTCGATGATGTACAATCGAGACCGAGAAGCTCGGGACTGTGGTGGAGCTCAAAATTCCAGGCACCTACTATTTGCCTTTGGCACAGTGATAACTGGTGCGCAAGTTGGAGCGGGGACGTGTATTTTCGGTCATTCAAAGTGAAGGTACCAAAGTACCTGCGTAACCCCATCATTGTACCGACTTGGCATGTACATGTAAAAGCCTTCCAGCTGGAAAAGAGGGAAAAACAATACAGTCTTTTTTGTCTATATCCTTGCGCCTGGAAAATGATTATATACGCAACCCCCAATTTGCACAATGAAACACCTATCTACTACCTAGGTACCTACCCAGTCACTTAGCCGGCCATTACAACATCCGTCTCACTGGCCTCCTTCATCAATGTATCTGCCTCCTCTGCCTCCAACGCCGGCGCAATGCTATCCATTTCCTGCAGGGTATATTCAACCAGGTAGCTCTCATCAACCAACTCCTCGACACGCTTGTAGTGCCTCTCGGTGTAGACCCGGATGGCATGCAACACATCCTTTAGACTCCTTTGTCCCTTGGCTCCCTTGACAGACAGGTTTGAGAACTTGGACGCGGGGTAGCTTCGGATGAGAGTCCATAGGATTCTCTGCGACACCTGAGCTGTTCGAGCGTTGGTGTTCCAGTCTCGCAGTCTCAGTAGAAGGAGAAAAATTTGCTCATCTGAGAGGTTGGCAAGAACCTCGTCCACTGCCTTGAGTCCCGATAGACTGCCAGCATCCGGGTTGCTCGTTGTGACGACAGAGTTGAACAGACTCAAGAGACGCCCGGGGCGGTTGAGCTGAAGTGCTAAAGTGATAGCCTCGCGGTATGAGCCAGCATGCATGTGGTTCTCCAACTCTTGTTCCTGCTCGATCAGTTCGAGTGCAGCTTTGGAGGCCGCAGCTTGCGTCTCAGACGATGTATCTTTCCAAAAGGTAACGGTCGAGTCACCGCTACCGGAGACGATGGTATTATTCTTTGGGTGAACAGCAACGGCCCAGACGCGGTCCTCATGGTTGTCAAGAGTGCACTCGGTTTCTCCAGAATTGACATCCCAGACTTTGACGAGACCATCTCCACCAGCGCTGGCAAACTGGACTTGCTTCTTTGACTGATCCTTCTCTGAAGACATGTTGAGCCAGGCCAACTTTAATACGCTGTTCGAATGGCCCTCAAAAGTCTTGATACAGGCATAGTCAGAAAGGCTCCATAGCTTGATTGTCTTGTCGCCGCTTCCAGTTAAGACGACTCCCTTTCCAGTGATGGGACCATCTTCGCCTTGAATGGCAGGCATTTGGGCGGGAGAGAACTGGACAGACCAAACACCTCGCTTATGGCCCCTAAGGATACCTTGAACTTCGCCCTCCTCGACGGACCAGATCTTGACTGTCTTGTCCTGAGATGCAGAGGCAAAAAGCTGGCTGCTGTGGTGAACATTAATTGCATTGATGTCCTTGTCGTGGGCTTTGCGGGTGAAGACAGCCCGGGCACCAGTCTTCTGGCCCATTTGTTGAGCGGTGCGAGGAACCTCCCATTTCTTAATAGTTTGATCTTGAGATCCTGTCAAAAGAAATGAAGGGGGATTGTTGAGAGGGTCCGATCGTAAGGGTGAAGACTCCGAAGGAGCGGTCTTAGGAAGCGCGACAGCACCTAAGGACTCTGCGTGACCCGAAAATGTCGCCCAGCAGGTGTAAGAATTGTTCTCTGGATCGACACGCCACAGTTTTGCAGTATTATCCTTGGCACCAGTTGCGATCCAGTGGCCAGACCAGTCAATGTCTAGAGAGATAATGATATCATCGTGCCCCTTTAAAAGCGCGACGTCTTGACCAAAGTATGCCGCGGCCTCTGACTCCCACAGGTCCTCGGATACTTCGTCACTCGATTCAGCCACAGACACCAATCTAATGTCTTCCGAGTTCGTAGCCAAGGCAAGAAGCGAATGATCTGGGAGCATATATCCCAAATCAATGATCTCATCGTGAGTTCCAGATATTCTTCGAAATGGCTCGGGGGCTGGCAATTCTGCACCAGAATCACTTTTCTGGGGCAGTCGGTATAAGGCAAGGGTATGGTCGACCTGGACGCAAAGAATGAAGGGAAGACCAGGTCGATAGATGGAGGACACGATGCCCTCTTCTTCACTCTTTGCTGAGACTTGAGACGAGACCTGACGACCGTCATCCGTATTCCAAAAGCGGACGCATCCATTGGCTGAAGCCGAGTATGTGAGTCTTCCACCATCAACAAATCCAGCGCCTTCCACGAGCTCCAGCGTCGGGACAACTTTTCGAATCTTCCATGACTTGGTATCCCACCAGATCAAGGTCTTATCTCTCCCACCAGTTACCAGGGCGTGTTCCTCTGGCGAGTAATCCAGGCCACGGACGTCGGAGACGTGGGAATCAAGATTAGCGATGCAGCTGCGCTTGTTCAAATCCCAGATTCGCACCTTTCCGTCTTGACTTCCAGAAGCGAGCCGGAAGTTGGTGGCGCTTACGGTCTCCTCATCCTCATCCTCATCTGGCTCGTCCTGAGACTTTGAGTTCTTCTTGCCCCTGCGCGATTGAGCAACATCCTTTGAGCGTGCCGCCACCTCGAAGAAATGCAATGCTGAAACAAGAACCGATGGCCCGCGGAACGTGTGCGTCACGTATCCTCCGGTGATGTCCCAGACCTTGATGGTGCCGTCGGTTCCTCCAGTGGCCAGCAAAGTGCTGGTGCGGTCGACAGCGAGCACTACGACCGGAGTCCCATGGGGCTTGAGTGTTCTGATTAAAGATGCCTCGATTGTGCTGTCCGCATCTGATCGCTTCAGAGCAAAAATCCTCATAGAAAGGCTGCGACTGCAGATGATGAGATGAGAACCGGATGGTGTCACTGGAAAAAGGTCAATTCAATCCTAAACGGAAGATGGCGATGAACTTACGCGTCAGTGTTGAAATGAGTTCTCCATCCTGTATCAAGTTAGACATGTTGCAATGCCAGCTTAATTGAAAAACCTACACCCTCAATTTGTGCCAAGTGCTGGCCTGTAGCCGGATCGGTCAGAACGGCGTCTTCACCGAGAACTGTCGCGAGGATACGTGCGCCATTATCCAGAGCAACGGAGCCGCCGGTGAAGATGGGCCTGAAAACATGGCCAACATCGAATGTTGTTTTCAAAGGTTGTTTACTCGCCATGGTGGTTGCTATGATTTGGGAGTAGGAGATCACATTCTGAAGCCGAAATTTTTATAAGCCTGGGTGGTCTGTGGCTTGAATGGCGCATTTGATTGGTGCGCCACAGCCTTGAGCCACACACTAAACTCAACCTCATCTTAGCGCATCGTGGCCATCATGACTGCTTCATTTGAATATCTCTTGGTAATTACTTCGAACATAACAATACAACTCCATCTTGTTTTCGGCCAGGAAGGGCGAGAACATCTAATCGACACCTTTATTTATTAATAGATTACTGCCGCAAACTTGTTCTTGACTCTTTCTATAGTTAAGCCCGACGGCTGACGCGCTGCAACGGCCCTTCATCATGGGGATGCTTGGCCCGCTGACGGCACAGGCACTTGTTAGACCCAGTGCACCCGCGACTCTCATTAAAAGCTGTGCTGACTTATTTTTTAGGGCCGGTCGCCTTACGATGATGTTGTTGAGTGCGATGCAGATATTGACGAACCCGAAAATGAGCCCACTCAACAGTATGATCACAGAGGACGCCCTATCAACCCTGAGACTAAGAGGATAAACCGCGACATTGTTCGTTCGCATAATGAAGTGATGCTAGTTATCGGTGTTGCTGAACAAGAGAACCCGAACATTGGCCCTGAGGCAGAGTCACAGAGACATCATGCAGCCCACGAGGGAGAGCTCGGTATGAGGCTGGTGTCCTCGGCTTATCGTTGTATCGAAGCGGTTGGACTCTTTGGACTTCACAGAACTCGTCAACGGATTCTCGTAAGTCAATTTCCATGCATACTTACTCAATAAGATGAAAGAGCATCAATCTCACCTGTTTCAGGTCTACAAAGAATTCTCTCGTATACCCTTCTGGGATCTGTATCGACAATCGTGGAAAGACTTCTCCGTGTCCACATATATGACTCCTGGAGCACCAACCGGTTTGCTGTCCAGTTACATCGAGCGTTATGTGGCAACTCTATGGATAGATCGTACCGATAGAATCTTCGCACGCCAATGGTGAGTCTTACCGGCCAAACATCTTTCTTGGATGATAGTCTGATGGTTCCAGTTTGCATGAGATTTGGTCCTATGTTCGAGTTCACCTTGAACTCTACGTGGCATTGCAGCGACTGGATCTTGTTCCAAGCAGCCAATGGTTCCCGAGACTGTCTTTTTTTATCCCTTTCACCAAGGACTCGCCCATTGCTGCACCACCCCCTCTGCACGATTTCAGTTCGCAATCTTTGTTGCAATGGGTTGGTGGACTGGTTGTATCTGCAACACCATTCTTGTTATGGGTGATGACGCAGCGAATGGCCAGGGATTGGAAGCGCCAGATTTGGGCATACATATTTCGTCGTTTACCCAACACGTACTTCTCCGGGAGAGCAGTTCCACCAGCGCCGTCTCCGCCTTCGGCCTCGTGGAGGGCGGCTCCCGAGAATAGGAGAAGATCAGAGCCTCATCGAAGTCGCGAGGTTGGAGAGGATGTGTCTCCTCTCAGACCCGTGGATGGACAAATCCCTGATACTCCTGTTGAAGCGGTTCGCCGCCAAAGTATCTTCTCTGCCCGGGGCGATGATTTTGCCAGTGACGACGACGAGATGGAAGGTGTTAGTGCAACCCTGATATCCTTCGACGTCGAGGCTAGTGACGCAACAGAACCGCCCGCCGGCCTTTGGTCTGCAGAGTTAAGACCCAGTGTGGCGCCCAACACCAATGGACAGCAACTCCTATATCTTGATACGATGCTTACGCAGCTTCCTGCCATAATGGCGTCACACATCTTTACTGAGGCAGTTTCTCGACTTCTTGTCGCGCCGTACGAAGTTATTGCCTTGCGCTTACTTGCGCGAACATGCCGCCTGAGGCAAGGCTTACCATGCGAGGACATGTATAGTGTCAACCTCTTCAGTGGTCTCACAACCCGGGCCCTCGCCAATTTCCTGGGTTCCGAATTCCTGCACTTTTCTCTGGTAGGAGAGGTCTGGGCCGTTTTCTCCATGATTGCAGCATGGTGTCACATGACGGAAGAGGAGTGGAAGGCAGCAGAGGAAGAGGAACGTAAAGCAGCGGGTTGGACGGACAACTGAAATGTTATGTGGGGTTGGTGCTGTGTACGAGTACGAACTATGGTACCACGCAATGAGTACATCGGAGTTGGCTTGGTTCTCTTTTGCCCAGCTGAGCTCGCCTCCTTTATGCCTCAGGCCTACACCATGTTGACAACCGTCCTTTGATGGAACGTATATCGTGATCTTCCCACTTACTGATCGTTCTTACCCATGAAGCGATGAGTGTAAGGACCGAGAGAAGTGTGGTACCCCTAGAGGACGTGTCGCCAAATGATAGCAGGCAGTGGTACGCAGTCCTTCGGAGATCGCATTGCATTCCTATTGGCCTTCCGTGGAAGTCAGCCAACACTATTCGCATGGCAGAAATGCCGAAATGAATGGATTGTGCTTCGAGAACCACTCCTATTCCCTGTATGTCCTGGGGTTGAAACCCTAGTGGCCGACCAAGTGTGCAGGGCTGGGACTGGTGGCTTGGAGCCGGGTAGGCTGTGCTTCCTGTGGTAACTCACGAGCCGACAGAGTCTGAGCGCGATGACCACCGTTTAGCCTTGGATAACCAAGAGCCAGTTATCTTGGGCTGTTATTGTGACTGCCACGTAGGTCCTGTAATGGGAAGCGCTGACTGAAGAAGTGTGGCTCAGGACGAGGGACTGCGAAAAACCCTTGAGGTCCTACGGACCCCGAAGCCAAGGTACTTCGTATGAAGTACGTTCTGTCTCTCACAATGACCCGTGTGAAAGCTCCACTGAACGTCAGCCTCATATGGGTCGGAAGCTGGCCCCGGGCCCCGGGTTTGCCCCAACTTCCGAGTCTCCATCCTTCGTTGGGGAGGCTTACCCGCATTATCTCAGCCTCCCAGTGTCTCTAGGGGGAGCCTCGAGTCCATGCCCTTCTCCTTTGGGCATGGCCTCTCTCTTATGCAGGTTTTGCGTCTGGAGTGATCGCCCTACTCCATACCCCGTCTACGCGATGTTTATACTGTACCTGGTACTCGTCATAAGACTCTTGCTACAAATGTTGAGACAGGATTTTGGGGGAGGCCTTCAGCGCTGTTCCCCCGCATTGAATGTGGATGAGGATGGTTACTCCGTATTAAGGAGTTTCGGCTTCGATGATCACGACTTGGCGACGATCACCTCCTGGGCGGCCCCGCAAGCCATACAAACGAGACTCGTGGTTGAACATGTCGGTACATGACACAAGGGAAGGGAGGGGAGGGGGAGTATGACGGAAAGGGGTATGAGTCAGGTGCGGAACGAGACAAGAAAAAACTGTGACGGAGCCGGCTGGACCTTCACAAGAAGACCGCGAACCCAAACAAGGCCGATCTGAGGGGGCGATACTTGGCCAAGGACGGGACACCATGACTTTGCGAGGCAAACTAGTTTGGCTACAATGAGCGACCTGCATGCCACTCAAGATTAGGCGAGGGCTCGGAAATCAGCGATGAAGCCACAATTGCGAACAATCTCAAGCGAAGCTACGCCGGTGCGATGCCTCTTACCACCATCCCCAACACTGGGGTTCATGGAACGTGACGAGGCAACTGACGCCAAGGAAGAACAACAAGGTCTCTCGATGAGTGCGTCGTGTCAGCGTAGCAAGGATTACGAATGCTTGGTGCGCCAGAGAGGTGCACTTCCGTACTTGCACTCACGGAGCATGAGCGTGCAGCTGCGTATCGCGGGGGAGGGATGGGCGCCCGCAATGCCTGACGAGACCCTTTCAATGTCTCCTGGACGTGTATGCCTTGACCGTTTATTCAGCGGGCGTTCGTCTGGCCAGCTCCGCGGGGCTGAGATCTGGAAGTGAAGGAACCGTGCCCATATGAAGCCCCATCTTCTGTATGGGTCGTCATGGCCATCGCGAGATTGCTTCCTAACAGCAAGCATTCCCCTCTCTTATCCAGCCGCTGTTTTCTCCTCTTAACCCCGACCCGAGCGAAGAAGGGCAAGGAAACTGAAGGAACAAGGCACGAGGCGAGAGCGAGGCGGCAGCGGCTACCTACGCTAACAGGGGCCGGCTGCTTAAATGAGCTTGCCTGGTTCGATGGGATTATGGGGGGTCCTGTTCAAAGCACACAGTCATACGAAGTAAACTTTTCTTGAGAATACCACAATATGATATCTGATCAATGTTTTTCAATGCAATACTGTGCGTGGACATGAGTATACGTTTTTCGTAGATGGCATTTTGCGTGGTTGTAGCTCTTGACCCTCTGAGTGACTTGTTCCCTAGGAGACCAAATGTAACCCCCTTTTCTCCCACCAGCCTCCTCAATGACCTGTGTCCCAGGCCCGAAACCTCGCAAAACACATCTATGGGCACCGCATCATGGAGTTTTCGTTTATAGCCCTACCGCGAAAGTTAGTTCCCACTGCATCGGCACACACATAACTCCATCGTAGACTGCGTCGCCGTGCCATCCGGACCAAGCCCGCTAACCGAGGTCGCGTCTTGTCACCCCCCGGCAGTATCTAGTGGAAGTAGGTAACATCGAGCAGTTCGGTCAGTTACATTAGACCATCCTTCGAGCACCCTTAGTCACTACCTACATGTAGGAACTCTTGGATGGGTTTGAGGGCAAGTATCCTTCAGCACTCTGAGGGTAGCCGGGTACCTCTCTAGTCCTTTCGCTTGCTAGGGGCACGTCCGGTTTGGAAATTAGAGAGGGTGTAACTCATTCGATTTACTCCCCCCAAGAGCCACTTGGCGCTGTTTGAAGTCATGGATTGACGGCCTATTTGCCAATGAGCATGCTCCAAGCTTCCCTTTTGTCAGAGCGTTGAACCAGTCCTAGACTATCTTTAAGACCCCTGGAAACTCGAGGGCTTGACGAAGGATATTCGCACACACATGCACACACAAGCTTTAAACTGCTCGAGTAGCCAAAAAGCAAAGAAACATATATGTATATAAATAAAAGTATCCCCGGACACTTTCAATCCTCTATGCCACAACTCGCCAAGTCACGCATTCTACTTATGTCCAATTCCTCGGACTGATCTGCCCATCGTTTGGTACTCACTAGGTGCCTCCTACCAACCACCACAAGGTTCGAACCCAAGCAACGTATTACTCTTGACTTGTACTGAACACATTCTTAGAGATTGACCTGACTCAGCACTGGCCAGATCAAATTGAACGCGAAGACATGCCGCGGACACGTTACAGACTGGATGATAAGGTGCCCAAGGTCAATCCTATCAGGAGACCTGGTCGTTACATACGAAAACCCCCCAAGCCACCACAAGAAATACCCAAGGAGCCTGAACCCCGGAAGGAGAGTGGGCACAGCAAGTAGACTTAATGTGCGAGAGGAACGAGGACATGCTGCAAACAGTATTCTTTTGTGATGATACTCATCGCCCAAAGAAGTATGTAGCAATAACGGGGAGAGCGTTGCAACTTTTGACAACCGCGTCGGCGGAAATGTAACTAATTCCTTGTGCTCTTCACTCATTAGTTTCATAAGCCAATAAATATAAAAGTTGCACCTAGATAAGCAATCACTTTGATTGAACCACGACTTTGGGTTGTCTTGAATTAATAGTTCTCCGATCTAAATGTGCTGATGTATCGCGTCTAACAGCGTCTCATATAAGTCAAATATAGAACTAAGCGCGCCTATTCTCCACGCAAGGGCCGAGTTGCACGGCGGGTATTGGGTGGAATAGAACAACTCGTGATTGGTGGCAATAGGCGACATCTCGGTGTTACAAGACAGGTACATGAATGGGACTCAAACCCAGTCATGCAGCAAGTAAGCTGCAGTCATGTCCTACCCAACGAATATTCACAGCCCCCGTGTGTGCCAAGAATCGTGAAGAAACAAGTTGGGTATCGCATCGGGGACGTCAAAGACGAAGCGGAGGCATTTTTGTCGATGTGCCAATGAGGCATTCTGGTCGGCGGCGCGAAATTTGCAGGTTAAGCAGCTGAACGGGGCGCGAGCGATCAGGTTGAATTGGGTTCTGAGCATGAAGGAATATGGTCAGTCAGAGAATTATAAATAGTCAGGCAAAAGTCGCACACTTGAAACCATGAAAAGCATGTTCCTCTTACAGTATCTGTCTCCCAGGACTTGCAAGCATGTCTTTCATTCTCACTGCGATGCGCCTGTGCCGAGGCGTGAGCCAATCAGACAACGATGATGCAGGCGAAAGGCCGGCTGTACAACCAGTCAATGACATCGATACCGCCTCCATTCAAGACAACGATCTTGAGGCTGGTAGGCTTCAACAAGGTCAGTGCTTCGCATATACCTGGAGAGGGCCAGGGACTGACTGACCGACATAGGACAAAGCCTCTTTGACTTTGCTGCATGGCCTCAAAAAGACGAATTCCAATTTCTCTGCAGACGGTTTGTTCAGGGGACAAAATACTGTCTCGTAGACAAATCCAATGAGATTGAAAGGATTCTGAAGGCCATCGGTGAAATTGGAGACAAAGACGACCAACGTCTCACGCAACTCAAACGAGACTTGTTCGAGAATCTCACGGCGTTCCGTAGGATTAGAGATCTGCCAATGGCTACCTGGCAAAGGCTGACTCGAGAGTAGATCATCTTGCACTGACCGTCTCAAAATTGAACAAACTCCGCGATCCAAATATCAGGCTGCTGTCCGACTATTTGACGTTTGCGAAAGGTACACTCAAGAATGAAAAGGAAGATGACCAAGCCTTTTTGAGTGACGAAGTTCATGAATGGATGGAGTTGTTTCACAAGGAACCGCTGGAGCGCATGGCAAAACTCGCGCCAAACCATCCTCTCTGGCAACGTATTGTCCGAGTGAGTGAAGCTGTAGTTTCAGCGACAATGAACTTGACTAACAGCTCAATCAGCCCAAGAGAATCATCAGGGGACCCAACAACACCACAGAGGAGGAGTACTCGGATAACATGTTCCAGGTCATGATCCTTACGTTTTTCCACCTCTTCATCGCCGGGCTTGCCGGGGTTCCGGTAATCTTGCAGGCACTGAATGTCACGTCGACACGAGTCAACGTGGCAATATACATGATCAGCTTGCTCCTGGGTATCACTTTTGCCCAGACCTTGATCGGCAGCCACAGCACGCAGTTTCTGATGACATTGGCGGTTGCCGCTGTGGTGAATACTAATCTGATTCGTGGACAGTAATGATGACTCGGAAGGTTCGACTTGACTGGAGCAGAGAAGATGCGACTTCGTGGGAGATGGGTTCTTGTGCCGTAGAAGAGAGAAGTCATGGTCGCTTTGGGGTGTCTTTGCATGCATCGAGGATTGTGTCCTGTTGTGTCTTTGCGGGAGGTTTCAACATGGGATTCGAGATCGATTAGTATCGAGGATAGACTGTTCAGGTAGATAACAATGGAAACAGTTGATAGTCATGGTGCTGACATATGTGAGTAAGACACCTCCGGTTGAAGTAATGACAATGCACAAGTAGCAGGCACAGGAAGAAGTTGGTGACAAGAAGAGAAAATGGAAGGGGAAGTTGCTTTGAAGGGGGTGGAGACGGGAGATGAGAGAGACCTAGGTAGGCGCTTGGGAAGGCAGACTGGAGAGGCAACAAAGGTCTTGCAGTGGAGGGGGTCTAACGAGTACAAGTACACATACCTGGTAGACATGCACCGAACCAATCTGCCTTCCTGGGTACCTAGACACCCGAAAAGTACCTATACCTCAGGTACCGAGACCTGCTGACATTATTTCCTTCATTTCTACTCCGTGCATCGAGTGGCGGCCAGCGTCGTTCCAAGGCAGGCACTGAGTTGCAAATATGGCAAGTGCAGGACATGAACGAAGGCATGGCCAACACGTCTGTACCAGTATTCGGGGCATGCAGCGCCGAACACTCCGTGGACATGACTGCATTACATGGACGGAGTCAGGTAGGTTTGTACAATATTTGGACTTGCCAACCCGGAAAGACCTGGATGGGGCCGAGCCCCAACCTCCTCCTTATCAACAAACGATGCGATACCTTGACCAAGGCCTCTGTAACCCATCACGCTCTGTTCCGTCACGCTCTGCTACACCCGTCACGTTCCGCGGCCCGGCACGCGAAGTTCGACCGTGTCAAAATTCTGCGCGAACCTAGACGTGTTCTCGTTGCACGCTTCTCGTTGCACGCACGCGTCCCCTGGGTGCCTCCGCCAAGTACCGAGCTACACTGTTGGCGTTGGAAGGCTGTGAAAGTGGCTCGCATCCAGATTCTCGAGGAGGCGTCCAGCCTAACTAAAATTACACGATTTCTCATTTGTCCCCCTTTGTAGCCGCTGGAAAGAACCATGCTGTCTCGGCACAATGTGTCCCAAACTTCCTGTCAACTATGAAGTTGAAAGCTCAATGGTCGCAAAGCCTCTGGCAAATGCGTCAGACGGAGAGCAGCTGTACTCATACATGGGTAATATCTTATCGAAATGCAAACCGAAATATCGAGCCCCGTGTCGGCATGCTGCTATCAACACAAGTCCTCCACCGACAGCATGCGTCCAAACAAAATTTGAAGACTCTCTTTGTTCCTTGCATTTCTCGCCAGCCGGCTTTCCGTGTGCGTACGACGTCATCTTTCCTCAGCAAGCGAGTTCGATGTTTTCTCCTGTCGAAGAAACTGTTGAGGATGGCCCATGTTTGAACCCCTGTCCCGAGCCCAGAGAGCAACCAGAAAGAAAGACAGAAGAGCACAAGTCTGTCCCTGATTTCGCCTTAGTGCTGTTGGGTACATGTACTTTCTCCATCGTCTGCCTGGAGGGGACCAGGGTGTGTGACAACCGTTCTCACCGACACTCTGACGACGGACAACAAAAAGAACCCAAGTCTGCAACACCACTTTGTTTCTTATCCATCTGAAAAAAAAAACATCGGATTAGATTCTTCAATTGAAGAAGGAACAACTTTGTTCACCATGTTGTTGGCTCGTCTTTGTCCGCAACCGCACCCTCGTCGATTAAGCTAGACTTCTAGCCAACCGGCCTGACGAGTCCATCACCCCAAAAATACATGTCCAATTTACCGACGTTGGAATCGGCACGAGACGCTCGCTGCCCTTCGCCAATATTCGATACACTGTCGCAATTTCTCCGTCCCTCTTCCATGCCATTGTCGATCGCCGAGCTGGGGGATCTTGTGTAGAGATCTCCATCAGCATGCCTTCAATCTGAACGAGATCGATAATCCTGGTTGAACCCTCTCCTCGAACTCAACATTGAAGCGATAGGGGGGGGCATTGCTCCAACAAAGATGTAAGCCGAAAGCCCATAATGCAGCATACTTCAGAAGCCCAAGCTGATCAATTCTCATAGTTCGAGAGAAAATCCTTCTCTGGTTTAAATTGCAGTGGTGTGAAGGAGATGTCCAATACTCTCTTTTCTCGAGAGACTTCATGAACCGGGATACAGTGTCGTCCGACGTTGAACAATCCTTACAAAGCGTGCTCAGTCAGGTGACAATCCTTTATATCTCGCACAACACAGGCCGTCCCGCAATTGGGCATTCGCCTCTTGCGGCACGGTGATATACGTGAGACACGCAGAGACCCGTTTGAAAGCTTGCCAGCCCTACGGGGCGTAGACTGGCAACGGCTGGTGTCTTCGACGACTAAGAGAGCCTCTATTCCTTTGGTCGTGGAATTAAGCTCCCCGAGGATCTCCAAGCATTGAGAAATTCTTCCCGAGATTAGGCCGTTTCTTCTCTGGAGAATCCCAGCTAGGCCTTGATGGGGGTTATTGTGCGGGACACCAAGTGGTTCCCCCGGGCTCCCATTTGACAGGGAAAGTCGACTCTCTGGGGCACACCAATGCTGCCTCCCTGTCCGTCCGGCATCAGTTATTCATGCTTTCTCGTAGCGAAAGCACCTAATTATAGGATACAAACCAGTCCGCTTGGGTACAGTACTCATCGGTGCTGGAAAACCTCCACCTCCAAGTTTGAGTATGGAACCTTGCTTACTCTGCATGCTTTAAGGGGAGGGTACTGAGATCTTCAGTTCAGTCGGCTCTGACTTGAAGTGCTGGATGAGTATGGCCCATGCGCAAGATAGGGGCGGACAAAGAGCAGAAAGGGCCTATAACCCGGAGCCTTGCACCGGCTTCGTGAGCTGACTTTTCGGCTGAAGGTTCCATATCCGGTTTTTTCTGTGCAGTGAGATCCTTGAACAGACTTGTGCTCACCCGAATCTCTTACGACTACGAAACTTGGGTTCGTGGGTTTCGGTAGAGCAGCCGTCATGAGCGGTCATCATGAACGGCATTCAGCTCAGTACACCTCCTGACGCCCTTCTCTCGACAGAAAGCCGCATCCTTTGCTGTCTTTTCCTCTTGGCAGCAAGATGGACCCTTATTTTTCGTTGTTGCCAGCTTTTGCCGAATATTCGAGCGGCTCGCCATCAAACAGCAGCAAAGGGTCGAATCCCCGCCCATTACTCCCGCTCTCCTGAACCGTTTATTCACCATCCTCATAACCAGCCCCAGCCTATCTAGAGCTACCAACCCTACTCCCTCCCCCAAGGGATCATAGCAAGTATTCCAAGACGGGTCAACCGAGACTCAGTCCGAACTTGCAGGTCTCCTCGACGTTCAATCCTACTTTTTCTCCGTCTCGTCATCAACCCGCGCCAGTTTTGTAAGCACAGCCTGACGATGTGCGTTGTGGCAGCCCAACTTGACCATCCATCATAAGCTGCACAATTTCTTCAACCCTCTTCTACTGCCCCGTTCGTTCTGCATTTCAGAGGCCTATGATAGCCTCTCAACGCTGAAAATGAGGCTGCATTCACGATTTCAAAGGGCGGTGTAGAGAAGAATTGCTGGCTATAACCTCAATAGGTACTTGGCCCCTCACCTCCTTTCCGACGTTGCGATTCCTGAGTGGTCTGGAAGCTCATCACCTCTTCAACCGGTGAAAGACACGGCAGATTACGCCGCACAGCCCGTCACCCGACCAACACTATCAGGTTCGTCGACCAATAAGCAATACAGGGAGATCTGCATCTTCAAGACAGGTCTTCACGATCAACGTGTACCGGCGATGTACCTTCTATGTCAACACGGCTTCACAGACGTCTAGCAACGGGTCGGTCCGTAAAAACCACTTTCTCCGACTGACAATGGGGCGGCATGGGGCTGTGCATGCATGCAATCCTGCTTCTTGCAGGGCTGTCATGCGAATCACGTCTTGTTCAGCTTGTGTCGTGACCTGTCTTGAGCCTCTTGTTCAAGCGGTCAAGAGGAAGATTGGGCATCAAGTGGAGGACGAGGGTGCAGGCTGGTGGCGCAGGTCGGATTTGACATCATCAATGGTGTATGATCTAGAGCTTTTGCGCTCACAATGTTCAGCTGTTGGCTGGGAGTTTTGTCTGTCAGCGAAGCGCGCGGCTGTCTACCTGCGCGGATCAGAAGAACTCCGAAGCGGTTATCTGCGCCAATCGAGCGCAACCCCTGAAAGACTTCAGAGACCATATAGGGAGGCTGCTGATTCTGTGATTGTTCGACCAGTTCTCTGCGTCTGTCCATGTAATCTGTGTGTTAGGTCTGCTAGGTCCTGTAGTTCCCAATTGAGAGACCTGCAGCCTTATATCCACACAATACGTAGGTAGGTAATAGTCCCCGTCCTCTGTAATGGGTTGATCGTCAAAAAGAAGAGTACTCTTTTGCCAACACAACTCTCGAGTCCGACTTGAGACAATTATGTTATGTTTCAGAGAGATTCATATTGACACACGTAAGGTCATAAATAACAATCATAAATCGGGAGAGATAGGCATCTACTTCAACTCATAATTCATATAACCCATCTTCAGAGGTATAGCAAGACTATCCGACCTAAAACACTGACACGCCCCGTGAACATTGCATCATTACTTCAAATTAGACAGTATACTTGTTCAAGCACCGTTCCTATACACCTGTGCGCCCTGGTTTCTGAAACCAATCGTATCCCTTCTCTGCAGGATCATCAACGCCCGGTTCAGCGCCTGCTCAGTGTATCCCTTTCCTTCGACCATTTCTCTCCGCAGCGTCGCCAGACTTGTGCTCCAGCCAATGGGCAAACGACGCTTGAGTTCCACCTCGATGCGGTTCACCTCCTCGTTGAGCTCGCGGCTTCCCTGGTTGCTGCCCTGGTTGACAGCGTCCATGGTGGAGCAGAGGAAGAGGCGGATGGCCTCGTCGACGTGAGCTTCGGTGGCGATGGGGGAAAGCGAGAGCTTGGCAAGGGATTCTGTGATGCGGACAATGGCCTCAAGCTGACGAACGGTGATGGGGATGGAGGAACGGGTGTTGGCCTCCATCTCTGCGGCGTGGACTTGGCGTCGGATGGAGACGAAGTGAGAGGAGAGCTTCTCAGCGGCCTCGGGGCTGAGGCGGGGCGCGCATCGACTAGACAGTGTTAGCAACAAAGCACTGAAACAAGTCGAGGAAAAGTTCGAAACTTACGTCTTGCAGTAGGTGATGTATCTGCGCATCTTGTCGATGGGAATTTCAGACTCAGGAACCTCTTCGGCGCCTCGGCCATCCATTTGAATGCTGATGACGTGTTTTGCCATTCTCTCATCCTTCTCGCGACTATGATCATCCTTGACAATGAAAATCATATCGAAACGTGACAGGATAGTCGTCTGAAAGTCGATGTTCTCTCCGGGAGTTTTCATATCATCGTATCGACCAAAGATGGGGTTGGCAGCTGCCAAAACCGACGTTCGAGCGTTGAGAATGGTGGTGATGCCGGCCTTGGCAATGGAAATCGTCTGCTGTTCCATGGCTTCGTGAATGGCGACTCTGTCTTCGTCTCGCATTTTGTCAAACTCGTCAATACAGACGACGCCGCCGTCCGCGAGAACCATTGCTCCTCCCTCGAGATAGAATTCGCGCGTGGATTGGTCTCTTTGCACCGAGGCTGTCAAACCAGCAGCAGATGAACCCTTTCCGGAGGTGTAAATCGAAATAGGGGCCGCCTTTTCAACAAACTTTAACAACTGCGACTTGGCAGTACCGGGATCACCAAGCAATAACACATTAATATCTCCTCTTAGTCTCATTCCATCTGGGAGAATCTTCTTCGATCCTCCTAACAGGAGACAGAGAATAGCCTTCTTGATGTCCCTGTTTCCGTAGATGGAGGGGGCGATACAGTCGGCCATCACATTGTAGAGATCGGGCCGTCGACTTAGCTCCAAGAATTCTTGTTCTTCTTCCTCCGAGAAAGTGACATTGCCTTTGGCGGCTTGGTCAATGTCGGTCTTGATACCGACGGCTCTCAGATAAGGGGTGCGAATGGCGACCGCACCGCCAGTTGAGGAGTTCTTTGATGCCTTGTTCTGATAAATCGAGAAGATGCCCATAACAACGCATGTCGATCCAGGGACGACTCGGTTCGTTAGGTATCGATCAGCAGAGATCAGAACATGTCGTGGCAACTCTCCAACGGGGACCTGGTCAGGGGCTTCCTGAAGCTTGATGATCTGCTGGTCGACGAAGCGCGACTTCTCATGCATAACAAAGTATGGATCCAGAGGGCACTTGGGCGTTGGGTCTTTGGGTAAGCGAGCGCGGGCGCATATTCTGGGCAACGTGACACCGGTGAAACCACCCAGGACAGGTATTGTTTGTTGGTGGTTGCAATTTCGGCACTGGATCTGAAGCTCTGTCGCCTTTGAAGACATGACAGAAGCACCAATAACGATACCAGGAACCTGAACCAGTCGGGCAATTGTCATGGAGTCGAGATTTCGGATCGAAACATGTTCGGCGTCTGAGTGGAGGAGGAGTTGGTGTTCGGGGAGCTGAATCTTTGGATCATGGGGGAAGACTATCCGGTGCGTGCACTTCTTCAAAGCCGCTTCAAACTGTTCGATTCTGTTAGCCGGTGCGATACTGACAAAGACTCGGCTAGGACCGGTACCAGTGGAATAATCTCTGCGGGTTCAGACGCCAATCGATGCGCCAACTCTTCGTTAAAGCTGATGAGATCGTTTATGTTGACATCGCAGTAGTATTTCTTCAACAGTGCATTCTCTCGTAGCTGGTCTCTAGGATTGGGGTCAGAGAAGGACTAGTCGAGACATGGGGTTGGATGCGCAAACCTGTAAATAAAGTTGTTGTCGAGGCGAAAATCGAGGATGAAGGTCTCGAGGCGCGTTTGCAGTTGCAACCGAGTATCACCAGCTTCGGCGAAGCTGGGATCAAAGACGTGCGTAGAGTAGACGGATTGGCGATCCATGGTGACTTTGACCGGTCTGTAGTCTCTCGGATTTGTTCTTTCACCGTCGGTTTCGCCCAAGACGAGTGATTGACTAGGATGAGATGCAGATTGTGGAGGAGGGGCTCTGTCCTGTTCACGGAGCAATGCCAAATTAGATTAAGACGCGAAAAGGAAGCGATGAGACGCGTCTTAAGGGGTACCGCGTAAATTGATTTCCCCTTAGTCAGCATAGTTTTCCCCATAATTTTACCTTGTAAGGTGGCTGCTACAGGTCACTATCTTATCTTCACGTGCACCGGCAAGGGGAAGCTCAGCTGCGTGGCTCCAACGCATCCAGGCCAGGCACCGAGTAATCAAGCTGTCTTTTGATGATGACCGGCTTTGCATTGTCGTCCTAATCTTTTATTTTCAGTCTTCTCCCTTGGGCGCTTCACTGTGCTGTGTCAGTCATTTTCTTCCCAGCGATGATACCCTAATAATTCGCAAGATAGCGCCGTCAACCCCGTTGTCGGCTCTTTGTCTACTTTCCGGCTTCCCCAGTTAGCAGTTACCATGTTCTCTCACAGCGCCGCAAAGTCCGTCGACAACCTTGCCTCGTTGTCGCCGGTAAGCCGCGATGATCTTCCTTTCCACAGGTCAGTAATAGCGATGAGGCGCAAGTTCATCTCGAAAACGAACTAATAGTCGCTGCTGTAATAGCCGCCATGGGCAGATGCATCCGCGACCCTCCGCAAGGCGCGGCTCGACTGCGAGTTCAATCCACTCAATAGGTGGCATCTTAGATAGTGCGCCAAGTAGCTGGGCTGCTTCTGTTTATGAATCAAGCCAGAACGGTTCGTTCGTTTCTCGAACTGGTTGAGTACTGTTGATTAACTTGTCGCAGCCATCTCAACACTCCTTCAACCCCCAATTGTCCGAACCGGTCTTCAACCACACATATCAGCGCCACCCTCGAGCACGCATAAACCTCCGACCGCGAGAGATATTCCACCCGTCACCTTGACCAATATTACCCAAGTTGATATCGACGAATTCAAGCCCTACCTCTCGCAAGTGGGCAACCTATACGAACAGCTCCGACGAATCAGAGAAAACGATGACGATACCAACAATTCGCGAACAGGAAGACAGGAAGAGCAAACCGATGATACATATTTGGCCCCTGGATCAAGGAGACGACCCTCACGCAAAAGCTCAACAGCATCCCTGTCATCCCTGCATTCGAATGAAGGTTCTAGCCCTGTGCGACGATCTAGCAGCGGCTTTACACGGAAAACTTCCATCCAAGGGCCTGCTCCGCTGTCCACGATCCCAACAGTCTACTTTGACGAAGATTTCCATCTCGAAAATCCCAGAACCTTTGATGTGGTCAGTGAACGATCCGAAGTCATCTCCCAACCGAGCGCCGATGAGAAGATTAGGACGAACGGGAACGCCAATGTGCCAAGAAAGGCACTTGCAACCAACGCAATTCTGCAAGAAAAACTGTCATGGTACATGGATACGATTGAAGTGCATCTCATCAACTCCATTTCGACTGCATCCACGACATTCTTCACGGCCCTCGGATCCTTGAAGGAATTGCACTCAGAGGCCGCCGAATCTGTGCAGAGAATCAAGACGTTGAGGACAGAGCTTGAGGCTCTCGATGAAGAAATTGCGACCAAGGGTCTTGAGATCTTTCACAAGCGGCGACGACAGGAAAACTTGCGGCAGCTAAACGACGCGGTTTTACAGCTGAGGCAAATTGCGGATGGAGTTACCAACTGCGAGGCGTTGGTCGATGATGGAGAGGTAGACAAGGCTCTTGCAGGCATTGACTCCTTGGAGAAATTGATTGCTGGCGAGCAAGATGCGGCAGCAGAGGAAGAAGCAGAGTTCCAGCTACGGGATCTCAGATCAGCATCAGCCCTGCAAGGCGTCAATGCCGATCTTGCTACACTGAGAAGCCGTATCGGGAGAGCATATGAATCAAACTTTCAGAATATTCTCCTACGCGATCTACGTCGGCATTGTGAGTCCATCTCGCCCCAGGAGGTCCTTCTACGATGGACCAATGCTGCTTCTCGGGCAAAGGGCAGCCATTCCCGGTCTCCTTCAGTTTTCCCGACTTACCTTGCGTCTACCGGAGAGCTGAAAGCCGAACTCTTCCCTAACATGGTTGGACTACATCGTGCGAAACATATTTCAGCAGCAACTGTTATGTACAGGGAGGCTATCCTAAGAGAAATTCGGAATTTGGTGCGACGGCCGCTTCCAAGTTCCACGGATGATGACAATGAGTCTATGATGTCTGCTTCAACTGCAAGCGGAGGGCGTCATTTATCCAACCAGGAGAAATCGTCCATTCTGGCCCGAAACTTGCGGGCGTTGGATCCCCTGGACGGCGAGGAGCTCCTCATCAAAATATACGTCGGAATCGCAGAGACTCTAAGGAGACTCACTACGCAAGTCAAAGTACTGCTGGAAATAACAAGCTCTCTGACGGACGCGCCGCAAGCAGACGGGCTAAAGTCTCCTCCGGTGAGATCGCCTATATCCAGCCCAAGACCTGACCGATACCCCGGAAACCCCATCAACTCGAGTTTTGAGCTCCAGGAAGAGCTTCACAAGAGTCTCGATATTGCTAATCTGCTGGGCCAAGCTGTCGATGTGGCGATTGAGAAGATTGTCAAAGTGCTCAAGGTCCGAGCAGAGCAGACGGCGCAACTGCCCATGGATATGTTTCTACGTTATTTTATCCTAAACCTGTATTTTGCCAATGAGTTGGAGGCCATCTCTGGCAGAAGCGGCACCCCCTTGAAAACGGTGGTCAATGGCCACATCAAGGACTTTGTGCAGAAAAATCGCGACTTTGAGATGCAGAAGCTCGCGCAGGGCATGGAATCTGACCAATGGAATGCCAAGGATTTCAACGAGAAGAATAACAATTTGCTCATGATTCTCCTGGATGGCAGCACACAGGATCCTGTCGAATGGACAGAGAGCATCAAAATCTACATATCTGCCTCGGAGATTGAAAGACCACAGGAGGATGCGACGGCAGTGGAGGCGAATGGTGGAAAGGAAAAGACGAGGACTGCAACGATTGACTCTGAGACATTTATGCTGCCCAAGTCGGCAATCATGTGCCTCGAGGGAATCGCCCAGTTTGCACATCTCATTACCGGAATCCCTTCCATGGCGATTGATATTGCTACCTCACTGATAGCATACCTCTCGCTCTTCAACTCGCGCTGCACTCAGCTGATTCTCGGTGCCGGGGCAACTCGATCTGCCGGGTTGAAGAATATTACCACGAAGCATCTGGCTCTAGCATCACAGGCACTCTCGTTTATTGCGACCCTCATCCCCCATATCCGGGAATTCGTACGTCGTCATGCCGGTTCCGGAGCCAATGTGTCCAACGTCATGGGCGAGTTTGATAAGATTCGGCGACTCCTCCAGGAACATCAGGATAGCATTTACCAAAAACTGGTTGATATCATGAGCGGCAGAGCTACCATGCACTGCAAGAGTATGAAGGGTATCAACTGGGATGAGGATGGGAGCAAGGGCGCACACTCGTACATGGAAACGCTCGCCAAGGAGACGACGACGCTACACCGGGTGCTCACGAAGCATTTACCCGAGACTTCGATTCGAGTGATTATGGTTCCCGTCTTTGCAAGCTACAAGGATCAGCTGGGGAGAACCCTCCAGGAAGCTGTTCCTATGACAGAAGCGGGTGTCCAGAGGTAAGAACTGCCCAGATGCTACTGATGTAAGGGTTTTGTAACTGACATGTCGATTAGCATGACGAATGATGTCGAATTCTTCAAGACAAAGCTCAGCAAGCTTGATGGGTTTGGTGATGCGGGAGACTATCTTCTCTCGCTGATCAAGGCAAAGCAGGTTGAGAGGCCCAAGCCAGTGGTCAATGAGGAGGCAAGGAGCGAGAAGACATCGACTGATAGCCAGGTAGAAGCAAAGGAAGAGGTAGAAAAGACATTGGAGGAGTCGGCCAAGAATGAGGAGGAAAAGAAGTAAAGAGTCATTTTCAAGGTTCGTGTCGTTGGGTACAGCGTCGAGACGGGAGTTTACTTGCAAGGTGCAATGGCCACGGGTTATAGGCCGTATCATGATAGGTTATGTGAGAACAGCCATATTTCGAGCACATAGATTCTTTTCTTTTGTTCCTTCTTCACGTCGTACTTTTTTTTATTTTAGACAGGTAACTGACTGGGTACCTGGGGTATCCTTCACCGCTGCGTGCTTGGTAGAACGCCGACTTGGCTTGACGTGTAACCACAGAAGGAGATGGGACCCGGGATGCGGGTGTCAAGGTGTATGACAGGTTACGTTGTTACACCGTCAGTTCGCGTGATGGTGATGAGCAGATACGTATGTAGTAGGCAAGTCTAGGAGAGGGGGGGGAGACCATTTTTCAGCTGGCGTTTCAAAACTTGCCGACACGGCGTTTTCTCATGGTCACACACGCGCTTTTTTTTTTTTTTTTTTTT
>JALNIO010000119.1:0-37916 GCA_023509875.1 Rugonectria rugulosa
TGTAACTATTATCTTATTCAGGGAAGAGTTGTCTCGTTTATTTACAACTCGCTTGACCAGTATACCACCTTCAACCAAGGCTAAAGGATCACAGTGCTGACTCATGTTAAATTACATGTATGCGATTCTGGTTATTGTAAAGGCATGCCATGTACTCGGCACCGTCAAGTAGCTCCAGAGTTATTGATGTATCCCTTGCCTTTCCTGATCTGACCACTCTGGTCTGTCCCAGTTACGAAGTACGTTATCCGAGGCCGAGGCCAACCCAACCTGCTTACGCTTGGTCTTTTGTAGAAACATGCTCTTCCTCGAGGAACAGCTGAACCTGTGTGACATGCCTTCGGAACTTGCGAGGCGGAATTCTGTCCTCAAACATCTCATCTATCTCGGCAGGAGTTCGACAAGTAATCTCTGGCAGCACAAAGTATCCAATGATGCACGAGATGATGCCGGTAATACCAAAACTATTCAAGTCAGTGAAATGCACCTGCCAGCAATTAAGGGGATATGCCGCGTACAAATATCCTGTTCTGACACTCCAAATCTTGAGCATGAGCGGGACCGTGTAATTAAAGGTTATACCGAGAGCGAATGATCCCATCAGAGCTATAGAAGCAGTGCGCGCTCGAAGTCGCTGGGTCGGGATCTCGGCAATGTAGGAATAGGCAATTGAAGCACCTCCGATGACTCCAAAGTTGGACACACATGCCCAAAGAACCTGTTTCGTTTAGCGAGGATTGAATGGCCTGACAATTGAACACTTACTAAAACATCTCCTAGTCGTTTGCTCTGGTAGTCGAACGATCCCAGAATACCAATGGCGAGAATCGCGATGGCGCCGGATCCGAAAAGGCTCAAAGTGAGCCATCGCCGACCGAATTTATCCGACAGGACAGATGTTGAGAGAACGCCTACGAGCTGACAAACTGCGAGGATAACCGTCACCATGAATGGATCGTCATTACCGGCCAGTTGGACTATCTCGGTCAGCAACGCAACAATGATAGCCGGAAAGCCAAGTTGACTCACAAAAATATGTGCCATAGTTGTTGGTGACACTCTGTCCTGTAAGCTGTTGCATCGCTTTGGGCCAAAAACAAATAAAGAGTCGCCAAAGGTTGACCCCTTGGAAGATTTGTTTGTATTGGTTCTTGTCCTCGGCCGCAACCTGTCGCTCGCGCTCAACCGTAGCTATAATGATGGACTGTCGCGAGTTGGCTCAATTCTGATGGCAAGGTAAAGACGGAAACTCACCAATTCAGTCTTCACGTCGTACTTTTGCACACCCTTGTGTGTCTTGGCCAGCACCGCTTCCGCTTGATCATATTTTCCCCTCTGGACGAGCCACCCTGGCCTTGGTCAGCCACGAAGTACATGATGATTTATAAACTTACAAGGACTCTCTGGTAGGAGGAAGACGTTGATGAGGAGCATACCTCCCAGCATGCCCCACTGCGTAAAGATGGGGATCCTAAAGTTGTAGGGATCCTTGAAGGCCAACTGCTGCAATGCCAGCGGCGCAAAGATCTGAGAGCAGACGTACCAACTACGTTCCGTCAGCGGCAACAAAAAGACCCATCCCTGCGTCACTTACAACATGTACGAGGTGGTAAGGAAGCCTCGGATTTGGGTCGGCGAGTTCTCCGAGATGTAGACGGGATAAGTCGCTTGCATCATGCCGAGGCCTGCTCCTCCCACCAGCCTGGCAAAGAGCCAGTAGAGCCAGTTTATTGCAGCCGACTCTAGCGCCACTGAAATGACGAGCGAGACCCATGTGATGTGCATGGCCTTTCTTCGACCCAACTTGTCAGTGACCAGCTGAAGGAGGCCAACGCCGACAAATTGGCCGGTGGACAACATCCCTCCCCAGATAGCAACGTGAGTCGGGTTGAGTTTGGTGCCGCCGTTGGACATTTGACGGATGAAACCTTTGTTCGAGACGATGGAGTTTGTGAGCGCAAGCTCTTGAACCAGTTAGCTTGGCAGCTCCAGTAGAAAGAACAACATACGATAGCCTTCAAGAGCAGCACTGAATGCGGCCATCATGCAGATTGTTGCTACACGCCAATAGATTCGTAAGGCTTTGAGGATTGGCAAGTTATCCAGCTCAGATCGCATCTGGACCGCATTGCCCTCGGCCAGCCTCTTGTCAATGGCCTTTGGTAGATTGACATTGTCGAGTGTTTCGAGATGAGCGGCAGGGCCTGCCTTGTCGTTGGACTGCATTGTAAGTGTCGGGGCAGATAGATTGCCTCGTGATAGGAGAATGTGAGGCAAGTGCCGTGACTAAATACTCCTGACCGAGTTTGCTTGGCTGGATTCGCAAGCTGTACAGTGGTCAGAAGAGTGCTATGATGACGGCGAGCATCTCCTAGGATAGTTGCACGTTTGGGAGCGCCGTGGCACCGACATGGAAAGTGGGAGCCGGTCCGTCACCGACACTAGAATGGCGCCGCCTCCAGTCCGTCTGGGGTAGCATGGAGTTGTTCAGGGGTGCAACATCTTCCCCCCTTTGCCCCCAACCCCCAGACATTGGATACGGAGAAGACGCGGGAATAACCCCGACCGAGGCACCAGAGAACAGGGTTGGGAATGCCACATGACCGTATGTCGCAAATCGGCGACTGGCCGACACCGTTTCGCTCACTTTCCGACTTGATCCTGGTTCTGCGAGAATGGATCGTCATTGGATCCAATACCTACTGAGGGAACCGTAAGTTGCAAGATGTGACTGTGACATTCATCAGCTAGGACAAGAGGATTCAACCACTCTCAAAATCTGTTTGCATCTTCATCCTCGCCGCCTCTTTCCAGCCTCAGTCCTTCACAATGGCACCAACACGCATCATCCTCGACACCGATCTGTCCATGGGCGCCGGCGCCGATGTAGACGATGGCTTTGCGCTTGCCCTGGCTCACGCAGATGAGGACATTCAGATCGACCTCATCACTACAGTCAACGGCAACACTGACGTCGAGAGCGCCACCATCTTGACGGGCGTCCTCCTCAACCGACTCGGCATTCACGACACGCCCCTCGTACGTGGTTCGGCCACTCCCATCATCCATCCCGATCAGAAACGTACACCGCTCCCCCATGTGCTTGCGCAGAAAGATGCTGCGCGTGCTCCTGCCCCCGGCTACGCGCCTGTAGCCATCGTCGAACACATTCTTGCCAACCCAGGCGAGATCACGCTTGTCTGCATCGGACCTCTCACCAACATCGCCATCGCTCTGCTTCTGGAACCTCGGATCAAGTCGGCTGTCAAGGAGCTCGTCATCATGGGAGGCATCTTCCTCGGAACCATGTACTCTCGCAGCAAACCGGGAGAATTCAACGTCTTTTCGGATCCCGAAGCCGCGAGGACCGTGTTGCGCTCCGGCGCTCCTCAGCGCTGGATCGGCCTCGACTGCACGCTAAAAGTTCGCCTGAACATGGCAGACGCCCAGAGGCTAAAGGAGTCTGCTTCAAGTTTTGCTGCTTTTGCTGGAGACGCCACCATCGCCTATATAGAGTACCAGGCTGTCAGGTTCCCTGGGAGGCCCAAGACTGACTCTATTCCCATGCACGACCCCCTGGCCGTGGCAGTTGTGTCGAAGCCTAGCTTGTGCGAGTATAGAGATATGGCTGTGTCGATTATTACAGGTGATGGTGAAGCGCGTGGTGTCATGATTGCCGACCGATTAGAGACTCCGTCGCCGCCTACTCCCAACTGCCGAGTCGCGGTCAGCGTGAACAGCGAGGCATTTCGCTCGCATTTCTTATCATTAATACAGAAACTGTAACCTTCTTACTTGACTATGCCTCTTTCACATATAGACAAGATATAGAAATACAATTGCATTTAAATAACCAAAGATCACTGAAGAAGTGTACCCAAGACTGATTTATATCAGACAACTTCATTGCCAAGGCAACAAACTATTTGAAGAATTCCAAAAGCACAATCTCTGATGTGATCAGTATCATCTAATGTGAATGGTCAAGAAAGTAATCTATGCGCCCTCTTCTAATACGCGTTTTCACCGACTGTTTGAAAGCCGCCGTCTTGAGCTCTTGCAGCAACCCCGCACACATTTGTTGCGGGGAAATCCGCTGATCACACAATTTCTATTTCCCTGTCAATTCAAACTCCTCTTTGCCTTGAGCTTCTAAAGCGGCCATTCATGCATGTTGTACAACATGAAGTCTGTAAACACTCGCTCCCATCGACGCCGGGCTTTCAACTCTCCATTGCCAACAACCACCGCCTCGCCAATCCGGTCTCGGGACTTGGATCCAGCCCCTGTTCACCCATCCAGCTCTGTTCGGAGCCACAAACGAAATGCCGTTCCCCCATGTGACAGGTGTCGTTCCTTCAAGAAAAAGTGCAGCCGGACTTTTCCCACGTGCACTCTATGTGCCAGTGCCAGCCAGACTTGTTCCTACAGCGCATTGCCCACCACCCCCGAGGCCGAGGCTGTACAGCTGAGGGCTCGGGTCCAATGGTTTAGTGACTACATTAGCCGTCATCTCCTGGGATCAAATGGTCCGGGTATCGAGGATATCGAGACTGGCGCGGACCTTGCTTCGTTGCTTGGTAGTCGACTGAACCTCGATCCCGCCAACTTGGCAGCTTTGCAGCCCCGCGGAGATCAAGACGCACCTACCGAAATGCCATTGTCCGATCGGCAGCTTCGAGCTCAAGGTAACTTAGCTTCTGGCCATACCGAGCCAGGGGGCTTCTGTTTAGGACCGCCAAGTCTTGATGTCCAAATAGACGGGTACAACGCGTCGCCTAGTGATTGGGGTAGTGTTGAATGCCGAGTATCACATCAGAGCTCAGCGGGCACACACGATCCGGGAACCAATAACGACATACGTCGTGGCCTCTCCGCAGACGCAGTAGCTCGCCGCTTTGTCGATACCTACTTTCGCAACGTCGATGGGGCATATCCTCTTGTCAACCAGGCCAAGATACTCGAAAATCTCAGTACCTTGGGCGACCTTGCCCGGAGACTTCGTGATTCGCAGTCTACTATACTGTATCTGATCATGTCCATTGGTTGTACAAGCCTTCAGCGAGCTAGTCAAGTCCCCAGACAGACAACCAAAACCTTCGACGTGGCATATGCCGAAATCATCCAAGAATGTGTGTGCAACACCAGTATCGAATCGGTTCAAATCTTGATGCTGTTGGCCCTCTACTCGCTGTTCGATCCAGCTGGAGTATCAGCTTATTCCATTGTCAGCATTGCTGCTCGACAGGCTATCCTCCTGGGTCTGACCGGCCGGCCATCGCGACAAGACAGCTGTCCAGCGGCTGAAACAGAGTTGCGCCACCGTCTTTACTGGAGCATCTTTGCTCTCGATTCCATGATGGCCGTGTCGCAAGGTCTTCCTGCGGCTCTGGCAGACAATTCAGATGTGCCATTTCCAAGTTTGACTGTTGAGGAATTTGCCAGCGCTGAGAGGGTCACGTATGCGCGGAAACTGCAGACCAGCCGACATGTCATCCAGTTAAGGCAGCTGGAGGGTCGCATCTTGAAGCTTGTTCACTTTAGGAGAGAGTCAGAGATTGCAGGGCTGACGCCATTGGATAGGCGAGCAACGTTGGGCAGCCTTCGAGCGTCCATCGAGGACTGGTACAGTCAGGGTTGTCTAATGTCACCGATGGGAGGAGACAACACCATTCACAGCAGCACGACCTGGCTTAACGCACGATACTACTACCTGCTGGTGCTTCTGTACTATCCAAACCATTTCAACAGCTCGACGGGAGCTGTGCTGCAGCAAGATCTGCAGCAATTTGCGCAGCTTCAACTTCAGGCAACGTCGGCGCTCTTCCAGCAGCAAGAGTTGCCCCTGAACTGCAACACACTTTATAGGCTAATGCCTATATGCTTGGTGCTGATGCATGCCTTTGTGGCAGTATGTCGTTCATCAAATTGGACTACACGGTCTACCTTTCCTTTCCTAGCCAAAGAAGAGGTTGCCGTTGCGCTGTCAGTCCTGGAAGCATTTCCAAAGGAGTGGAAGCTCGCGCACCAAGCAGCGCAGGTGGTGCGTCAGTTTGCGGGTGTCATCTCGGGTGGGATGATGGCTTTCTTCTCCGACGACACCATGTTTCCCTTGGCCACTGGGAGCGGACATGCTGGAGATGGGAGTAATGCTGCGAGAGAGGCTTGTGGAAAAGAGAGTCTGCTCATCTTGATGAAGCCCTGCATCGCGAGGCTGGCGACTCTAATGCAAGAGATGATGGGCAAGTCGACGTGCTTTCAATTTATCGAGTATGTATACGACGAAGCCAAGCTGGCGGATGGATTGTCGGCGATGCCCCAGCAATCGCACCAACGACAACAGGCCACGCTTCCGACGATGCTACGGAACGAGGCAGATGGCATGCAGCAAGCTACCCCAGGGGGTCACGACGTGATTGGCTATGGGTGGGGAGCTTTAGGGCTAGAATTCTTATAAAAGAACGGCTCCCTGTCATCGAATAAAGGTTGGCAAAGTCCGATTACTGTAGTTAGAACCAACTACAACCAAAGTGGCGAGGTTAATAGGGAATCTTGGTTGTTTAGCTAGCTGATAGTGCTTGTATGAAATTGACAACAAGACGTTCCAGACGGACTGTATTTAGCAGACCCTAGGCGGGTGAAAAGGGTTCCTGGTGTTTAAACTGACACGGAGCGAGGTAGACATTGACTGGTTTATTTGTGAACCGCGGCGCTAAGGGGCGTGGAAGAGTACATAAGTTGAGTCCTTGAGCAATGCTCTTTTACAAAGCCTTATTCCATTCGGCTTTCTCTACATCCGCAAATTAGCCACTATATGATTTGGGCATCTTGTTTATTTTCAACCCGTTTGACAGCGTGTACTGGGGCTCTTTCGGTTGGCCCCGAATCTACCTGCAGTCAAAATGCAAGATGACTCAAATATTCGCTGCCTAATATTGAACTCAATGCTGCATGTACGCAACTACTAAACAGCAAACCTTACAAATACATGCAAGTAAACAACAAGAAAAGAAAGATAAGAAAGATCCTTTCTTGCCAGGGTTTCTTTCATCATCCTATGCCACCCACCATCGCCCCCTAAAACCTAACCCAATATTATTCCTGCACCTCTAAGACTCCTCCCTACTCTAGGTAAGACACATCATACTCATCATCTCAATTCAAAGCTTTACAAGAACCTCAAAATTACCGCCTCCAATGGCTGTCCTGAATATAATAGCCAGCGTTTGCAAGTGGTGGCTCCTGATTAACCGACTGAAGCGCCCTTTGATCGACTCCTCGACCAGCCTCGCAAAGAACAATCACCAGCCGCTCTGTCAACGCTCGCAGGATAGAATCCCCCCATCTACATTCATCTTGCACAACCAGACTGTCCAATATTATTCACACCGTCATGGATGGTCCGACTACAGGGTCGATGGCGAAGGTTCCGCAGTACGTCGAGGAAGCAATTTCTGTATTTCAATTTCATCTTGGAATCTATGCTGGTCGGCCTCTGATCCTGCAGCTCGAGCCCGGGCAGCGTTGTCTCACATGCAGCGAATCTTTAACAACAGCGCTGAGAATCACGTTGTAATGTTCCAAGAAATCACAGCTCAATCTCTTGGTGCGATACTTGGAGAGCCATGGGTGCAGGACAACTTTATTCTTTCCGACAGCAAGCCTCCTGAAACTCACAGGACAGTGCGACTCAGCAGATTAGTGTTGGAACATTCCGAGAAACAAGTTGCTGAGTACTTTACCATCATGATGGTATCCAAGACCCTGCCGATATTGAACTGTTTCCGTGCGCCACTTGTTACAAGAATGGGAAGAGACCTTCTCTCAGTTGATATACACGTTTCCGGCGGGAGTGACAATGGTACCCGAAAATGCATCAGGCTCTGCACAACACATCTCGAATCGCTCAGAGAGGGCGAGCCGTATCGACTTAGCCAGCTAAGTGCCATCTCCGACTTGATGAAAAGCCAGACCATCTCAGGCAACCAACCGATTGCTGCAGTGGTAGGAGGGGATATGAATGCAATTGGAACATCTGAGCAGACCTACCACAAAAAGGACCAAGTCAAGCTGCATGATATTTGGGAAGACGGGCATTCAACTGCGCTGGACCCAGCTACGAAGTGTGTTGACGGGGAGAGAGGAGTTACGTGGCGTCCCCAGTCACGGCAGTACCAGCCCAAGCGTTTAGACAAGTTTCTCTATTCAGGTTCAATCACAACACTACCCGTAGGGGCAGCGCAGGATATATCCGGTCGAGTTGGGCGCTTTGGAATGGGATTGAAAACTAGGATCAAGGCCTGGGAACTTGAAAGAGATGAGATTGACCTGGTGAAAGGACAACTTGTCACCAAACCTCAAAAGATGTACGTCTCCGAGAGCAGACTTGGAACGCTCCAGCAACTTCGTTACCTTGAGAGCTACAAAGCAACGGAGAGGCAGATAGACGGATCCGTTTCTGATCATGTTGGCATAACGGCTCGAGTCAGGATTGACTAGCGGATACGCCGTAGCTTGGCTGGCAGTCACCGCCAGACACACAGCCAAGTTCAACAGGTCTTTAGGCCAAGGCATCCCAATTAGAACATTCTCCCCCAGAAGCCCCAATTCTCAATATATCTAGAGAGCCATCGCCCTCACCACCATTCCCCGGTTGTTGCCATGAGTTCTTCCCCTACACTCAAGATGCCATATTTCCTCTAAGCCAGGAAGGTTAAACGGTGAAAGAAAACGCACGCTTCTGTGAAGAATTCTTGAATACTTGAAAGCTGCAAATTGGCTTGTAGAATAATTCTCACACTCTCAAGTTGATATGGTATAGATGTACTGAATGTGGAATGGTCCCAAGTGAGACGCACGTCCTGGAGCAATGAAGCAGATCCCGTGTCTTGGGAGTTTTCGTCAACCTTGGCAACATTGATGCTACCGCTCGCCTTCGGAGTGTGACTGCTGATCCCAGCAGCGATCCTAGTTCGGTCCTTGATTTGATCGCGGCTGGACGTCTCAGTGCTGGACACATCGCGGATGCTGTGCAAAAAGCCTCCCAAGGCAAACTGCGAAGCGAAGATGGATTCTGCAAAACGAATCAACCTAGTTAGCAGCTTAGGTACCCAGACAAACGTGCTGTATGCACGATTCTCCCGCGTTGGCAAAGCCGGGCGTATTGATAGAAGTGGATATGCTTTGGAAGAGTATGAAGTAGAAACTTGTCTGTTCACTCAAGTTATCTGGCGTCGAGTAAGATATTATATGTTATTTCTCTAATCGAGTTTCTTTCCGGCGGCAATCTCTTTCGAGACTTGGAAGGGAGCAGACCGAAACTGCCCAATAGCGTAGAGCCGAGGGTGGCCGTATCTCCGATCATGAGCCATTGCTCGGCGAGACATTTCAGCTCTAGAGTACTTTCGTAACATCTTTGCGCTTTCGGATTACTACGATGGAAGGAGTCACACTGGCGCCCGCACGAGAAGACTCGTGCTAATTGCATGCAAGACCATAGTCCGTATTGTGATAGCCCACCATTTCCACCTCGGTCTCAGGTTAGTTTCCATGACACCCGTGGGCAGCGTCAGTTTGTCGTCGTTAGTAGTTGATGGAGGAGCCAGGTGGGCGAACTCAGCACGAGAGGATGGCCCCTTCTGTACCGAAACAGGTTAATGGGCGAAACATCAGGATGGGAACAGCTATTAGATCTTTCACCGCTGTCGAGTAGACGTGCCGGCGGTGAGATCGGTCTGCTTCGAGATGAAGGTCACAGGTCATCCAAAATTCCAGGCAATACACCCAGGATATGCTTGTCGGCTTGATGAAGGCTATTGTCAAGTCGCTACTGGTTCTAGCAATTGTGACTGGAAGACGAGAGATACTATCAGAAGGAACAGACATTATTGACCAAAGGTAAATGAAATACAGGCCACAATACGACCAAGGATGACACGGTGTCCGCGATCTCCATGCCCTTCGCCAGCATCACCCAGCGGGATACGCCTTGCTAGTACGCTAACCCCGCGATTCGAGACGGGTCAGATTCCGGATCGACTGATCCGAGAGATGCATGCCAGACGGGCTATGAAGTGGAGTGGGAGATTGGCACGATTGACTCAGAAGATGAGTCGATCGTTCGAGAATTTGAGAATTCCTCACAACGCGTATCCCGAAGCTGAGGAGATGCCCAGATGGGGCGCTTCGGAAAGAAGTTTGGCATATCGACCCTTCCGCTGCTGAAGTCATTCCAGAACGCAATGGTCGCCTCAGCACTGCATATTCAACTGCTGATATTCATGCCTAGAGCGAATAGTAGCCCGATATGAGATCGATGACAGCGACGCTAAAGTGATCCAGGAGGCCATGAGCTGCTAACGGACGCCCTCTGCTCCCGTCCTAAACAATGTGCTATAATAGAATATGCATACGGTGGTTCTACTGTTTGCAAGATGACAACGATTGGATGAGCTCAGTTACATAGCATAAGAACGCACTTCGCGAGTCTATAAGCAGCCCGCGGTCCCCAGACATCAAGTATCAAATCAATCTGCAACACATCTCATCGACGAAGCCTCCCTTCCAGCTGATTCGTCAACATTTCTGAGAACAAAATCCACATTTTCTGTTTTCACCATCTATTGCTCCCATAGCGATCACCATGGCCCCCGAATGGAACCCAACTGACCCCCAAGAACAGGAGGATAAGCAGGCCTTTGATCAGTTGAGCCGCTCGACCGACAAGGTCGTGCTTCCATCATCTGATCCATCTCAGCCTAATCGGTTCATCCTGCGATCCAAGAGCTACTTTGGTAATTCAGGCCATGGGAATCCGTGATAGTAACGGAGTGATCATCCGGCTGACCACCCAAACTCTGTAGGTCTCTGGGCTTATGTCCAGAGCGGAAAGGAATTCCCTGCTAATTCCCAGGACTGTTTTCAAAAAGCTCACTGAATATGACAACGACATCTATGATGTGCGCCCACCAGATAAGATGCAATGTGACAACCAAAGTGCGTTCCTTACTGACTTTGCTCCCTGTTGAAAGAAAACCAGAGATGCCATCGTGGCCGTGGGTTCCACCTGCAGGGAATATCATGACAACCACCTACCCGAGCTCAGTATGTGAGCCTTGTTCGATACTCCCCCTTCACTTTGCAAGACTTTGCTTCATCTTGCTAACGGGTACATCGTTGCGCAGTTACCGCGGGCCAGGCTGCCATCCAGTTTAGTGACAATGCCATCGACTTGCTGGAGAATGCAGACTACGTGAACTTGCGACACAATCTCGACATCATCCTGGATGAAAAGTACACTTCTTCCGACAAGTTTGATGTCGCTTACAACGACGCGAAGGAGTTTGCCAAAATGACTTTGAGCATGCTGAGCGACGACGCGAAGGACAAGGAGGGGATGACTGACGAGATCGTGCAGACTCTCGTCACGGTAAGCCTTGCCCGCTCCTGTACAGGCCTTGCGGGATACCGGGCCACTCAATGTGCCCTGTCACTGAGACCTTCTTTTGCATCATGCCCTAGTTCAAGCTAGCTACACTCAAGAACCAGGAGCAAGTTGAATTTCTTACCAAACAGTACAAAATCGGGCCAGTCGTGAACGATTCTCCAACTCACAACACGCCTTATCTAGGATACCTTAACAAGGACCTTGCCGACAGTCTCTTCAGGTTCAATCAAATAGTGGCTGGTGCCCAAGATGAATATTCTGACTGGGTAAATATTTTTTGCTCTCTGCCTTCCTTCCTCCATTATCATTTCTATTCCTGAGACTGATTGGGCCCCCCTTGTCTTTGGTTTCAATAGGAGAAAAACACGGCCATCGCTGTTGGAACCTGCTGGCTTGGACCCGTTGGATGGATTGTGATGGGAGTTCGCGCAGCCAAGACCAAGGCCTTGCGTGACAGCTACGTTGAACTGCAGGACCAGATTTCGAAGCATGCGCAAGATCGAGAGGAAGAGACCGGCCTCATCACTTTTGTTCACCAGATGATGACCCAATGCACCGACATCGATAAGAAGATGAGCGAAGCCGTCACTGCCATGACGGAGCTTAGTCTCCTCTTCAGTGACCAGTCTGACTCCTATGACAAGATAAAAACTTCTCTCGACCGTATGAAAACGAACACGGACGTGAAGGCCTTGGTGACCTGGAAGGAATTCATTCAGCATCAGATGAAAGTCTGCATTGGCAAGCTCAAGGATGTAAGCAAACACGTATATTTGGTCGTCCACATAGGTATGCTAACAATTGTTTGCGCTTGTAGCTTAAAACTGTGGTCCAGGAGTTCACCAGAGCTAGTCTCACACAGGTCACACTGTAAGTGCCAGGCGTGGCTCGAAGCGAACCTGTGTCCGATTTGCAAGGCGTCATCTTCAAGGAAACCAAAATCGTAGCTAACTCTTACCTTCCATCGGATAAGCAAGTCAAAGGATGCTGACTGTGCTGGGATTGGGTTTGCAACTTGCTTCTTTTGAAGATTCTCAATGTGTTTAGGATACTTCAAAGTGAAACATACTCCGGCAATGAATCGTTCACTCAGGCCCGATCAAATCGACGCATTACCCCCATTTACCAATCATCACATGCATGTCGTCGAAAGGGCGCGTTGGCGACCAACTATTTTCCTAGGTAAACCGACGTCATTCCCATTAGCATGCGGGTCTGTTGCTCTGGATATGTCCAATCACAAGATACCTTCACTTGCCATTGCCAACTCGATGCTAATATTAAAGCTCCATGCCTTTTCCAGGTCGTAATAGCAGATGTCCATTTCACTTTTAGAACCAGAATAAGAGAACATGGCGAGACTCGAAAACAACGTCACCTCACTCACCGAGAGCTTTCACTACGAGACTTCGACTCATTCATTCAATGTTAAATGGCGCTCCCTGGGCAACCCAGACTCTCCACCTCTGGTCTTCATCCACGGCACACCCTGGTCCTCCCGCATTTGGAATCCGTTCGCCATCGCCCTCTCTCGTCAGTTTCATGTCCATCTCTTTGATCGACCTGGCTTCGGTGACTCCCCTGCTGAGAAGATATTCCCCGACGCTACTCTCCCCTCCAAAGTGGTTGAGCTAGACGCCGACCTTGCGCGCCAGTCCAAAGTCTTTGCTGTTCTGTATAAATCATGGGAAAAGAACTGGAACGGGAAAAAGGCCCATGTTGTCGCTCATGACAATGGTGGCTTGGTCAGCCTGCGAGCTCATCTTCTTCATGATTGTCAGTATGGAAGCCTCTGTCTGGCCAACGTCGTTGCAATCGGTCCATTTGGACAATCCTTGTTCAAAGCCGTGGCTGATGGCCCGGGCCGCTTCGAACAGCTCCCAGATATGGCAGTCGAGGGTATACTAGAAAGCTACATCCGCAATGCCGCATTCTTCGAGCTGTCCAAGGAAAAGATGCAGAGTCTCAAGTCTCCGTGGCTGAATGAAGGCGGGAAACAGAGATTCCTCTGTGAGCTGTGCCAGGCCAACTATCGATCTACAGAAGCAGTCGAAGGAAGATATGGACAAGTCGGGGAAAAGATGGCGGTCAAGATTATCTGGGGGGCTGAAGATAATTGGATTCCGGTAGAGACTGCGGAGAGGCTAGGAAGAGCACTCGGGGCAAAGGAGGTTGTGACCATCGAGGAGGCAGGGCATCTTGTAATGTTGGACCAGGAAGGGCAGTTTGGGGTTGAGTTGGGGACATGGCTGAGCGCTGTATCGCTGGCTCAGTCCGGTTGATATGGCATGTGTCTAGTATTCAATTTCTGCTGTGACTACCACATATCATACCATTCAATCCACTGTTAACCCGTATAATGCGATGATATACAATGGAAATCCATCTATACTAGCTATGGACTTGAATGTTGTAACCTTTTGCACCACTTACAACCGGGTCACGCCCCTTTTCCCAAGCAACATTTAGCGTGGCATCACCACCCACCAGGACCGTCACCGTAATATCCCCAATCAAAGCTCTCTTGGGCGCCACTACAATCTCAGCCTCGCTCTTCTCCAGCCTCTCCAAGTACGTCTTGTGATATTGCTTGACCCCGACAACCTCCCGAGCAATCTCATACAAAGGCGTCGCACTCCATGCATGACAGTCGCTTCTGACACTGCTTTCGCTCTCAGCCCAAGTAGTAAGATTTTGGGCAATCATCTTCTCCCAAGGCTGAATCAAAATCGGCCAGCTCTCCTCGTAGACCCCGGCGACGCTCGCGGCCCGGAAAAGATAAAAGCCCATTGCGAAGCTGGCCTTGGCCATGGAGTGTTCTTGAGAGACTGTTTTTCTCATCAGGTCCTTTGCTGCATTCTTCTCGACGCACTGCGATAAAACGGCAAACGTTTGGACATGCTGACTGAACTGGCCGGCTGCAGGGCCGTCGAGGAAGAACCCGGTTTCCTGGTCGAAGCAATGCTTCTTGACAGCAGAGATGATGTTTTGCTGTCGAGTAATGTACTCTCGACCCGTATCGTGTCTCCCGATGAAGATGCAAAGCTCGCTGGCTTTTAGCAGAGTGTACGCGTACAACAGACTATGGAATGTTGCACTCCCCGTCTGGAAATATGCGGGAGGGACTGCCAGACCCAAGAAGCCTTTTCCGGGTTCAAACCAGCCATCTACCCAGTCGACAAACGCCCAGCAGTCGTCGTCAAAATGACCGACGAGGCCTTTTGCAGTCAGCCTTTGGTCAAAATATCCGAGAACCCCATCCACGGCTCCAGCATATTCCCTCACGAGCCGCTCATCGCCAAAATGAACCATGTGATCGTGGACCATCAGCACCCAGAAGAGGCTGAATGTAGGGATGTTGGTGCACCGTCCGGGGTTTGGAAACTGTGCTTCAAGCAGGCCGTCATCACGTCGGGATGCGTAAAACTCGTGCATTGTCTTCCTCGCGAGCCTGTCATCCCGGGAGAGGAGATAGGTGAAGAGAATCTGACTTCGGGAATCCATGGAGAATTGGTTCTGCTCGTAGTAGGGACAGTCCTCGTATGTTTCGTGCATGCAGTTTGCCAGCGTGTTGAGACTAATGTCCCACAACTGGGTAAATAGCTTGGAGGAAGTTCGGATCGTAGTTGCGACTCGAAGAGGGTAATGAGTTGATCTAAAGGTGAAGCTTTTGACAATTAGAGGACTTGAGCCAGTTGATATCCTCAAGCGAAGATATCTAAAGGTGCGAAGCCAAAAAGGGCTGTAGTGATTTGATCCAGGTCGCACTTTGTAATTGTCGACTGGACCGTATAAAACGCCGCTGCGAAAGTCGCTACGGTCGCCTTTGCGCCGATGCTGGCCCTCCTCAAACGGGGGCTCATAGCATTCAGCACATAGAAATTCGACTTGAGGGCTGTCTCCTGTGCCGTTGTAATCACACACAAAGTCCAGATAGCCAGTTGTCAGTTTCTCATCCAGTTAGCGGATAACATAACTTGAAAATGGACATGCGGTACCTTGACTTCCAAATCGACGCTCAAATTAGATCCTGATGGCAAAGTCACAAGCTCATCTTGTCGAATAAGGGCAGTCCATTCATTAGCCGATCCATCAGATTTCACCACGCCGTCAAACCGCTCAAAAGTCTCTGTGAGTACAGGTATCTGTCGAGGAGTCAGGCGACGTGGATCAAGCATGGGAGACATCTTCCCAGCAGCTTTCACCACGACTGCGTTGGACCACCTGGAGTCGTCATATTCAGGACCCAAGTAACCATAGTCCACGAGATTTCCATCGACTCTTTCGAAAAGGTTTAGAAACGAGGGCCCAAGCCGATAGTCCCATTCCGATACGTCTGCTATACGGGTGGAAGCATCCAGTTTCGCCTTCCACGACTCGCCCGTGTTCAATGAGCTCAAAATATCGCAATCTATGATTAAGCCGGGCTTTGGGGTCCGCATCATGGAAAAGCATCCCGGATGCGAGCTTGAAAAGCGCAGCACTCGAGCAGCCAAAACATTGAGACCTCGGGAGAGGTGCGGAGTGATGTTGACGGTTTCGTAGTTCCATCGCTGAGGATAACTCTTGCAAGGCCCGATACTGATTGAGTTCCCATTCAAGTATAACCGATACCGTGTGTCTGCCGAGACGTGTAGGAGAACATCTTGTTTAGGGATTTCATCGAGCCAGATTGTCTTGCGGAACAAGACGAACTGAGCAGCGATGCTGTCATCGAATCCCGGGACCCAAACCCAGTGGGAGCTTCCAGAAGTAAAGGGCTTGTAAGACATTTTCATTCATGCATCATCATTGTGTGCTTGGCCAGTTGAAGTTTATATGTGCCGGGAGTGGATCCGGAAAGTCCGGGCCCGTCCCGGATATACCGAGTCTTTCCCACGCGGGGCAAGAGCTGAGGCAAGGCCGGATGTGGGCCTCGTTGTTTATTGCCCCGAGCCGAGATAGGTTACTAGTAAGCGGGGATATTTGTGACTGTCAAGATGGAAATCAAGGTCGGAATGTTGTACATGGACAAAGAAGCATGTGTTATTCAGCAATCAGTTCTACAGAGTATAGCACTCGATCTAAGGCAAGTAAGGGTCAATTGACATCAACTGCTCCGTACCGACATGGCTATAGATACCAAGGAAACAAATAATAAAGATGAACAACGATTAGCCCGTGTTTAAAGCCGACTCAAGGGTCTCGTCTCTTTCATCATCATCGTCACTATTATCATACGCGACCATAAATTCAACACCTTCACCATGTATCCGGCTGAGCACGAGAGTTTATTTGAACCGTCAGCTTCCAAATGATCATGTTCCTTTAATGTCGAGGTGTAACTAATCCGTGATGTGTAGCAACTACCGCGGCTTAGAGCATACCAAGTGATCGTCAAGAAATTATCCTCTCAGGCCTGACCTGCGTGACTTATCCCAAGCCGTACTTTTCCCAGCAAGTCCATGACGGTCTACTTTTCACTGAAGCTTACTCCCTAAAATCAGAACAGGGAGCTATCCTTGACTTCTTGCATATTAAAGTGACAAGATATGAGCATCGCAAGACCTTGTTGGGCGAGCCAACAGCTCTACATACAAAGCACATGTCGCCAACCCTTCCTGATCTCGGCGTCGTGGCCAAGGCCTAAGTAGCGAAGCGAAAGTCAAGTCTATCCAGTAAATGAGTCAAAGATCTTAATGTAGGTGATGCTGAGAAACTCACCGCTTATTACCCTCGTCAGTTGTAGTCGTTCTGTAGTGATGTTGCTCCTCTGGCGTCATGGCATCCCACTTCTTTGCCCTTGACTTGTTTCTCCATCGGTAGTAAAAGTACGTTCCCGGGTATTGTACAAACTGCAGCTGACGTGAGCTTTAAACATGACGGGGAGAATAGGAGTCAACTTACACACATCCAGATGCAGATTACTAATAGGCCTTTATTCGCCTTAAAGTATCGTGGGGAGTCGGAGTCTTGGTAGACTACAAACTTAGCATCGCTTTGCATTCCGGTCAGAAAGGCACTTACTGTTCGCTCCTATCATTCCACTGACTTGAACCCACATGTTGTAAAGCCTACAGATGTCAGAAAGAATAGGCGGCAAGAAGGACGTGACCTACGAAGCAGAAACTGTTCTGTTCTGGACAGATCCGGCGTTTCTACTCGTCCAAGCGACTTGGATGGGATGGGTGCTTGCCCGATTAGCAAAACTTTTGCCCAGTTTTGTATGCCTGAATACTTACTAGGGGAAGGATAACAAGACTGTCGCGATTGCAAAGTAAGCCCAAGAGCTTATCGGGTCTGGGAGCGAAATTAATGCAATGAAGCAAGGTAGCAACCAAGCGTCCTCGGCCATTGATACGAAACTCCTGTTATTCACCAACTCACTAAACGCGGTGATGAGTAGCATAGTTATGCAGGAGCCAGCAATGTAAGGGATCGAGAGCAGGTTGGTTTGAATAACGGTGAATCCGAGGCCGCGGAAGGAAAGGCTCAAGTATTGGTCAACCGGATATTTTGGCAGGCCGAATAGCAGACCCAGGGCGTAGAGAGGCCACATGTCGTAGTCTTTGGCACAAACCCAAATTTGTTTGACAGAGAGACCTTGTCGGTTGAACATGCCTCCTTTCTGAGGGTCGTCTCGGATAACTGGACAGTTAGGGATGGTTGTGCGGACAAGACCATGCGAGAACCTTACCGGAATTGACAATAATCTTTTCTTCCTTTTCTGTGAAATAACCCTTTGGGTTCCACCAGCTCTTGGTCCTTGCCGGTGATTGAGGCATCAGGAAGAAGGACGCAATGCCAATCAAGACTGACCAGGTCAGAATCTACAGATGCAGAAGCATGCATGTTGCTTACAAGTGAATGCTCCCTCAATGAGAAACATCCAACGCCAGCCGGCATACCCTAGGATACCCCGCATCGATAAAAGACCAACGGCGGCAAAGCCTATACCGATGTCGACTAAAACGCTACATCAGAAAGCGTCTTCGATCTCGTCTCATATGTTCCACCTACTGAATTCCGAAAACATCCAGAACCAGGCCAACCTGATGGGAAGCTAAGGAGGTGAGAAACGAAGATACTCAGCCGCTATGGGAAGGTGTCTCACGCTTTTGCCAGTGTAGAAATAACTCAGGTAGAGAATGGTGTCACTAGTCATATTAGCAAAAACCCTCTGCATTCTTTCATGAAGGGCTTATCACGGTATAAATCCTCCTTGGAACGTGGCGACCAAGTATCTAGTAGCGAGAAAAGATGCTCTGCCTTTGAGAAAGAATTGCATAGCGGAGATAAAACTAAAGGTGCAAATCTGAATCGGTATCCAAAGATCCGGACCAATTCTGCAAACGTCAGAAGAGCTTTGAGACATGTATTGAAGTGACCAACCGCTTAGAGATTAGCTGGGATGGGAGTTCAGCCACAAGGAAACCGACTCGAGCGATGGTTTGGCCAGTATTCTAGACCTGTTAGCCGGGCAGTGAGAGAAAAGCCAAGGACAAACGGACGTAATCACCCGACGTAAGCCCAAGGTCGTCAAGCATGTTATCCGATGTGGCGTTGGAAATGTTGCCTCGATCAATGTTTAGCGCAGCAAACATGATGCAAACCCAGGCCTGAGAAACTGTCAGCATATCCTCGATTGGGCTGCATCTAAGCGCACCATAATCTTCCAATCGACTTTGCGTCGTACTGCCCTCTCCTCTCTCCAAGTCCATCGAAAGGAAGGGTCGAATGCGCTCCAATTCTCCCACCTCGGATGTAGATACAATGCTTTATACTCTTCTACATCTTCGGAATCCCAGATGCTAGGTTGTGTAGCAATCTTGGCCGTGTCAGCAGTATTCATGTATCAAGCTCTTAGAGACCAAGTCGTACTGCATCGAGATCGTACTCTTCGCCCTTTGGGCCTTTTCGAATTCTGAAAAATTGTAGTACAGCATCGCCAAGCGCAGACTCGGCGCGTTGATTCTCTTGGCTAGCCAAGACCGGGGCGACAGGGGCGGCGAGGTTGTCGGGAGATTTCCTATCAGCATCCCGTTTGGAATCCAGACTGGCCCGGTCCGAGGACGTGATTGCCGGCTGCGGACCAGACATCTTGTCTGTCACTGAAACAAAATATTGCTTGAGATGTTGCGTATCTTATCCAAGCAACCCAGTATGCTGTCGTGTGCAAAATTGACAGCTCTGCCAAAATGCGAAACGGAAACAGCTACTAATTAAATACGGATTGGCCCTTGACATATTCAACAGGGTATTGAGCAAAGACCCAGAGCACGCATGCCAAGACGGAGACAAGGACCTTTACATGGGATGAGGCATAAGTTGTGTTACATTCGACCCGCCGACATGGGGGCAGATGAACCGCACAATTGCAAGTAGTCTCGCAATCTCGAGACTCTTACTTCTATACAGATTCGAGCATACTTCGGTGAATTGGTGGTCCACCAGGAAGATGGCGACATGGTGATTGCCAAGGTAAGTAATTAATTGACAATACTCAGACCGAAATGTCGATACTCCGAGGAGATCCATGATATTATATAGTAACATCCCCACGTTTAGCCTCGTACGTCACTTGGCATACCACTGATGCAATGGATTCGCAATATTTCGGTTCCATGTCGTGCTTCGCGTAGGTCATGTTACTGAATAGGAAAATATCCAGTGCATCGCAGTAGAGCCGACGATATCTTATTCGCGAAGCTGGATCATGCACCCGTCTACATTTAGTAATTCCTTGTGCGAGCGACCCGACGAGGCAAGGCAGAGGCAATTACGATTAGAGATCATACGTGGGACGATCAAGTCGGCGGCAAGGGGTGGAAAAAGGAGAAACAATCTATAAGAGGCCGTGCCCGTACCTAAAGAGTGGCTCTCTTCCTTGACTCCTAGCATGAATTAAGGTTAAAATTTGTCTTATTTTAACAGTCATAGATTCGACGCGAAGTAGACCATACGACCTACCAACTAATACCAGCAGCAGTATCAAGCAACTTCAAGTTAGCAGGCCATACGTTACATACTAGACACAGGCCGCTGAACACTCGGAGAAGCTTTAGGGAGAACCGTTGTGTAAAGCGTAAATCACCCTATATGAAAAGAAAAAAAAGTCCAGGTGTGAAGTGGAAGACTACCTGCATTTTTACTCATCTTTCGCCGTAACGACTGGGTCGCCAGGTAAGCCCCATAATAGGACCGCAAATAAAATCTCAGCAGACATTCTGAATGGCTTTGGGGTGATGTTTTCCTCTACGGTATAGGCTTGTCTTTGCTGTTTGAGGTGGGTAGCATGGGGAAGGTCAGCGATACTTTCCTTCAGTCTCTTCTCCTGGGTCAATGTGCAGACAATGCCACTGGTTTTCGGAGTCCTCAAGGGGTAGAAAATGCCAAGATACGTCACAGTGCCTTGGACACCGTCTTTGTTCGAGCTAAGTATTGTGTTGAGCTGGCGCCTTGCCCTACACTGCCTAATCTACGAAAAAGGCGGCTGCCCACGATGAGAATGCGACTCGTTCGAGTTTGAAGGAGCATTCAATGCGATCAGCCATTGTAATTAGTACAAACCGAGTCTTTGAAGAGCCATAGCATTGGCAACAGGTTAAGACTGCTGTATTGCTTGAACCCGTCGAAGAAGTATGAAGACCAATTGGAGGCATCACTCTGGAATTGATGACTGGGTCATATATCGAGACCCTGAGTAAGCTCTCAATATGGCCATGTGGCATGAATCAGTATCTTTATGCAGGTTGGGCATAGTTTCTAGGCCGCTTTGTGAACCTATGAACAACGAATGAGAGAACCAACTCCCAATCCAATCAGAGTTGGGGGCGAATCCTCTTGCGCTATCCATACTGGAACACAAGCCAGATTTAGTTGAGGGGTAGCTTCTCAAAACTTTTGCCTATCTACTGCCGAGCGATTCTCAACACTCGGAGAAGACTAGCCTGCTCCAGTCACCGCTTCCAGTAAGCCATCCTCGGCACATCCCCCATTTTGCCCAGGTCAATCGACTTCCAACGACCCAGTTTGAGTTTTGGCAAGCTGGAGATATCGTAACAATCATTAGGGCATGATGAGTCAGGTGGAAGTAATGATCTTCATATTAGCAGAAAGGTTGCCAGACTTATTATAAGGGGAACCAATCAGGTACAGATTTAGAGATGCGCATTAAATTGCTCAGTCTTTGGGGTCAGTCCCGGAACGATCTCTTCAGTTGCTTCGTATAACCTAGACCTTCTGTTTGTTATACTGTATTGGGTTTAAAACTACAGTTTCAATCTCGCCTTACATATCAATAATTAAAGGAAACTAAATCTTTTCTGCAATTTGAAAACGCTATTAAACTTTGAAAATCATTCCTGAACTAAACATGCGCTTTCCGGTCTTATAACCGCTACCACGCTGAGGCAAGATCCTTGTGGCTTCTCCGATACAAATAATCAAGGCTTCCTCCCCCAGATGATGTAAACGGGAATGTACAGATGGATTGCCGGATTGTTAAACTCCCTCTTTACCTTGGCAATCAGCACTTGGATCTCCTCATCACTCCAGCCAAGAACGCGTGAAAACACGGCGGGTGTGTATGATTCAGCTCCCTTGATTTGCTGAATGAGCTGATACTTACCAAGCTCCTTGAGCTTCGGGTCCTTTGGCCACCCCCCGATCGGCAGCTGCACCTTGTCAATAACCGAATCTATTCAATGCAACGGAGAACGGGAACGATCAAAAGTCACTTACCTTGCGAATTTCTTGCTGGACGTCCTCGAATCCCGCCTCCTCCAGCTTCTTCTTCCAAGTGATGGCACCATCCAAAGGCTTACCAAACTGTGCAATGCCGTCCACCAATGCCTTGCACCAGGACTGAACATCCTTGGCATTCTTGGCGGTATCGTCATCGGAGAGGAAGCGTGTGTAGGCAGCCTGCATCTCGATATATCCACCCGGTTTCAAGTGCTTGAAAGCCTGACCGAAAAGTTTATCATCATCGCTTATGCATCCTTCTATTTCGCGAGCATGGATAAAGTCAAAGGGCTTTTGGTAGGGCCAATCCGATTCAAAATCATCTACTTCAAAGATGCAGTTGGGAGGGGTCCTAACTGGTTAGTATTCGAGTACAGTAGATGACACATGGCATACCATCTGGGTTGAATGGGACTCAAGTCGGTCCCAATGACTTCGGCAGAAGGGTGTTCACTATAATTCCTCATGTCAGATACTGGACCCAGTCAACTGCCATCAATTCTTACTCTGCAAAGTCCATTGCCCAGATTCCAGTACCGGTACCCAGATCGAGCACACGCTGGGGATTGTTTCCAATGGGAGCAAGGTACAATTCGCCCTTGAGTGCGATAGTGTAGATATGGTGCAGCAAGTCCATTCGATCTTGCTCTTCCTCGTCATTTGGCATCAAATATGTGCCCTCCCTGAATGCGTGGTATCTGCGTCCATTCTATAATGATGTTAGTATTTTAGTATGAGCTACAAGTTCTCATACGAACCTCGTATCTAAGTCAAGCAATTGAGGCCAGGTCAGAGATGAGCCCACAAAGGATGCCACCCTAACTTACTTGTAGTTTAGGATGCTTGAGGCAAGAGAAGTCTTGTAGCTACCCGTACCTTCCCTGAGAAACTATTTAGCAGCTGTGTTGTAGCTCTAGAGAATAAATCTCAAACGTACGAGGAAGCGTAAACGGAATCGTCATCCCGACGAGCATCCTGAGCGAGGCGGTGTCAACAAAAAACGCAAATAACTAAATCCAAAGTAGTTGCTCACATCTGCCTGTAGCGGATTTTCCGCAAGTGCCTGGTGCAGTTGCGATATGTGCGTATCCTCGTTATCCTCTGGGCACATGGTGGGTGGTAATATGTGACGAAACTCCAGGAACCGATCGTGTGGAAGCAAAAGGAGAAAGACCAAGGAGAATTTGGCCCAAGCACATTCCCCCGCTTTCACCGTCTATTTCGGCTCGAATGGCTGTCATCTGACTCATGCATTATTCATCCCTGCTCATATCGCCCAACGCGTCAGGTCATCATGGATGTAAGAATCCGACCCTGTTTGGTTCGGCAGACGGTCCCCGTCCAACAGTGTCACAGAGCCAAATAGGGGGGGAAACTGGAGTGTACGGACCCGGGGTTCGTTGTCACTGCATCCATCATCACTGGCACCATCCAATAAACGCGACGCCTGGCGCTTAGTAACTCAAGTCCGGAGCAGTTCTCAGTTCCCCGTGTGAAAACCCGCAGTAGCTCTCTGCCCCCACGTATTGACAGGGCCTTGGTGGTGTTGGTTGTAACTGAAATCACGGTACCGAGTGAACCCTGGCCCTTTGCCCCATACGTACGGTACTACAATACCCCTCAAAGCTCGCCGAGGGCTCCATTTTTTTGTTCTTTCCTTTCTTTTCATTTATCTTTATAGGATTGTACTAGCAGCCGTCGGCAAGATATAGATGAATCGGAGAGGTAACCGCATTGTGTTAGGAATAGGTTGGTTTATGGGGAGACGACGGGAAGCTTGTAAATGCCGCGTTTGGTACGTGTTCCGCTAGCAACGGGCCGCGGGAAACCAAGTGGGGCATGGCCTGTTTAACTGGATGGTTCAGTTGGCTGTTCACTACAGAACGGAAATGGTTTGATCTAGGGTAAGGTGAGCCTCGGAGGTGTTATTACCGATGGACAAGACACCCCTTGATTGTCTAACCGGTTGATCCGTACAGTGAGTTTCACTAAATGGGATGAACAGAAGGAGGGCCAGAAGGTTTTCAACCTTTTAAATGGTGAGAGTTGTGATCAAATTGAGAGCTTTGAACAAATTACAGACACAAACAGTTCCACAGTTGTGGCTGGATCGAGACGTTTATCCTCTGTACATCCAGTGATACCCAGGTCTTGCGTGTCGACAACTTGAAATCTCTATGTTAAAGATCTGTCCAGTCTTTCCAAAGAGCCAGAGTAGAGTACCAGGCTTGCAGCATTCTACTGGGGCTGTTTACTGTGACTACTGTCACTTACCAGAGCCAACTGACACCATAAACGAGATCGTAAATGGGGTTGCTGTTTACATCTTAAACTATTTGACTACCTACTCAGAGTCGTCGGAATGTTTATGCTTTGTTTAGCAATACATGTACACTTTATGACCGTATTGAACAGTTGAACGGTTTGCTCATTGGCCCAGATGACGGGGCACGAGTTGTCGTTCGGCGTCAAACCGCTGTAGTGATGTTGATAGTTGATTGATCTTGTAAGTGCTGATGGGAACATTTTAAGAATTAATTGTTTCATTCTTCACATCTACGTTCAATCTTTAACAACCCAAGGCACCTCGTACTATGCATTGATAACATACCCTTAGCAAGATAGGGCTAGTCGTGAAGCTAAGCCACTTTGGATGACTCATCAACCCCTGAATCCATTCTTTGTCCCAGCCCCTGAGATATCTCGGTCTGTCACCTCCCGTCCCCTGTCTACCGCCGTTGCGTAACCGAATACGCAATTCATCACACTCTGAGCCATGTCACGGGAGCAGCCGCCCGCCCTCCTCGAGGGACGCCGCATCTATATCGGCAATCTCCTCTACATTGTGAAGCCCACCGAGGTCGAGTCGATGCTCCAGGAAAAGGGCTTCCCTGCCTTTGAAGCCATCCACATCTCCATCGACCCCGTGAGCGCCAGGAACCCCGGCTACTGTTTTGTCGACTTTGAGGCCCGCGAGGATGCTGAACGAGCTCTCGAGTCCCTGCAAGCCACCATCCGCGGCCGCCCGATAAAGGTCGGTCCCTGTCGCCCAAAGGCCCAGGACAGATACCAGGCAACGCCGAGTTTCCAGCGATGGGGAGACTGGAATAGTAAGAAGGGGGGTACCGAAAATGGCTCCGGAGAGCAAGATGGACCCAAGGCCGCATTGGAACACTTTGACGATCACCTCGGGGATTCTGGTCGACGCCGTGTCTGGGTCGGCGGGCTACCAAAGATGATAGACCAGAAGCAGAACCAAGAGGACATTCGAGAGATATTCAAGGACCACAAGCCGTAAGTACTCGTTCCTCATGCCATTCAAAGCTAATTTACTTAGCACGGCCATTGGTAAACGGATCACGAATGAGAGCGCTTGGGGAAGGAGAGGCCACTTTCACTATTGCTTCGTTGACTTTGGCACAGTGGAAGAGGCGGGTCAAGCGGTAAAAGATCTGGATGGACGATCGGTTCCGTGGGGGAAGTTGCGTGTCCGGGCTTCTGCGAATATCCCGCCAGACCTGGTAGCTCGTAGCCCACGCAACGTTGACTCTCAAGACTCCGACGAGCAATATGCTCCAAAGGTTCGGGTTGCATCCAGAGCCATGGCCTCGACTAATTGGCGAAGAGCTGACTAGTGCACGCCATCTATTTCTCCGTGCTTGAATTGCTTCTAGTCTTGATCTTGGTTTTTGTTTTCATATCATGCGTACAGATACAATTCGAACAATGACGAAGCCAATAGAATACGATGTATGGGAAGACACCGAGCCAAGCCGACCCAGGATCACATAACATGATAGTGCCTCGCCTCTTTTGTTCATTAGAACAAGCTGTCCTGTAGACGAAGGTTGAAAAACATTCCAAGTGCATAGGCTGTTCATGATAGCAATAAGATATATTGAAATACTGCTATCAAGGTACCGCCGTCTAGATTCTCCTCGTTATATCTACTATCCTGCAGACCGGCTCGGCCGCCAAGTTTTACCTACAGCTGCCGTTGTCGAAACTTGGCGGGTGCAAACATAGTGTATCAAGGTTGAGGTCTCATTGACCGGAGCCGCCATTTCCAAACAGCCAATGTCAGTAAAGACTTAGTATTGCTGTTCGACGAGATACAAGTAAGAGCCCTTGCGATCCTTGTTGATGTCGTCCTCGCCACCGATCCTATGTGTCGAAACGTCAGTACTCGTTCCCTTCGTGTTCAACAACCGTGATCTTATAACACGGCCAAAGGAAAGAGAAGGAACATACCAATGACCGCCCAGCTTCTGGGCTACCTCGCTTCTCAACTGGACAGCTGATCCCTTGTCGTCCTGGCGGATCAAAGACAGCTTGGTAATCTTCTTGGACTCTCTCTTATCGTAGACGGGAATCAGGTAACGGTACTGGCCACCGGCTCCCTTGGCCAGGTCCTTCCGGCCGGACACGGCAGAATCCTGGACCACAAGGTCAAAGGAAGTGGCTGCCTTTTCAGTGTTCTGCGTGTAGACAGGAACAAGCCAAACATAGCTTGATTTCGAAAATGAATGGTCAGCTAGTCCACATCTGACAAAGAAGAGGTGTGACTTACTCGCCCTTGAAGCCCTTGTTGATGTCGTCGCTCACATGGTTAAAGTCCCTGACCCTCTCGGAGGGAGCATCGCTCGGCTGGCTTCCATAGACGACATCAATGTCGGTGATGAAGTCGGTAGGCTTGGTGACCACGTCGAGCAGGATCGCGGTGTCATCCGCGGCAGTCTTCTTGGAGCTGACAGCCGCAGTCGTGCCAGTCTCAAAGACCAAGCCGTTTCCGGAGAAGACGAGCTGGTACAGGTAGAGCTTGTCTCCCGGGCCGATGGAGTATGTCTCCTCAACCTCGGATTCGGTCTTTTTGGTTTCCTCACGAGAAACCTCGACCGTGGAGGACACAAAGCTTTTGACATCGGTCGACACCTCGTAGCCAGCCGAGACCGAGGCCGAAACGGGGCCCCAGGTTGCGCTAGCTTCGACATTGACGTTTGTCCTGATGGAAATTGGTAAGCTTGAGCAACTTTACGTCATGGCCAAGACGCCTTACTTCTCAGCAGTCTCCTTGGACAGGTCCTGGACATTCTTGGTGTAGTCCTTTCCGTTGACGGTGCTAGACTTGGTCAACTTGACCTTGCGAGTGATGGTGCTGTTCTTGTTGTTGCTGTTGTCATATTCCTCAAGCTACGAACTCGTCAGTGACAGGAGTGCAAGAGGAGAAAGTTTGGGCACGAACGAGGCGCCATTGGAGGCGGCATTCGGGGTGGATGGTGAGAGTGGGAGACATGTTGAGGTCTGGAAAGTGTTGGATTTGATTGGTGTTGATGAAGCAGAAGTTGTATGGTTGTGCTACTGTCCAAACCGACGGCCATGGCTCTTCTTTATAGATGAGCCCAGCTGGCTTGACTGTGTACCCGCCATCATACCAAACTGCCCAAGAAGTTGTGAGAAATGACGAAGAGGAGAAGTCGGTGAAACTTGACGTCACTCGGGCATCACTCTAGTGCTTTCATTTGCTGATCGGACTGCTTGAAGCTCAACTGAGGGTGATCGTCATCGCATGTCAGTATCGCCTCACTTACACGTGCCTAGTCATTTCCTCGCAGCCAAGCTACGCGCAGAAGCGAGAAAATAGTCTCTTACGGAGATGCCGTTTTTGGCTATTCCTCTGAGATACAGAGAACAGGCACATGCTTGGTTCAAGACATTTTGATAGACTATCGAGCGTAGGTTTGGGCCGTGGCCTGTGGCTGGCTTAGAACAAAACATCTCTGCCGTGCCTCCCTGCTACCTGACACTAGTTTCCGAGTTGCGGTCAAACGTAACCGAGATTTACTAGAACGCGTTGTCTATAGTCGTTCGAAGAGGTGATCATGAGCTTTGTGTTCTTGGCTGAGAATGTCGAGCCGCATATCTCAAGGTGTCCACAGGCTAGACAGGTCGCAACATGCCAAGAGGCGGGAACTACGGCTACCGAGCGCATAAGCTCGGTTGTAGAGCACATAGCTGTCAGATCATATCCGATAGGTGCGAAATGTTGTGTCTTAGTACTAACGCAAGGGGGGATAATGTATATGCAAAGACACATCCGATCTCGGGCTGGTCCAAAGACAGAGAATTATGAAAGCACGTAGACTCAACAATTTCTGACGAAACTTCACAACTCATCTGAGCGCCTCGAACTTGACTCTCTTGACAAGTCACAAACAGAGATCCATACAATGAGAAGACACAATCTTGCCAGATCTATCAGCTGATGAGAGAGATCTTATGCTTGCAACCATTGGATATTCCGATCAGATTCCTTCTGCTTATTTCATGAATAGTTATGCACAGCGGCCATTAAGAACAGAGGTAGCATAATCCAAGCCAGACCCCGGTTTATAGAATACTCTCAACGCTTCCCCGCACCATGAGGCGTGGAGGCACTTATTCATGCTTCTACTTGCCGGTTGATCCATGTATTACCTTAGCATGCCCGCATGTAGAGGCATGCGGGTTAGTTGCTCGGTAACATGCCGTGCTCGTCTAATTTGCTGACAGTCATGTCAGCTTATTTGATGCAAGCACACTAGCTAAAGAGGGTACCTTGATGGACGTTCAAGGAATGAGTGTGACAATCCGTCGAGATGGAGAATTACGGTGAAAAGGCCAGCATATGGCTGGTCGAAAACAATGGTCTATGGAGCAAGAGGTGCCAGTTGGCCAACTAGTAATGCAAGTATTCGGGGTCCGGCCCGTGGCCGCTGGAGACTAAGGGCGATAGTTCTGAGACATTCGTTGATCCTCGTCCAGTACCGGCTGCCCTTGTGGGGGAGCTGAAGATGGACCGGTGGAGAAGAGCTCGCTACGAACAGGCATGCAGCGCATGCTTGGGCATTAGAGTACCTGCACTGGAGAGGCGAAGACGGCCGGGAGGTCCTGCGGCACGCGGCCCGGCATATACGAGCCGAGATTTCTGATTTGGGGTAATCGTACCTGCCGGCCTCAGGAGCAGTCGACTAGCTTACTAGAAGGTAGGATCTCAGGCCATATCTTGGGTGGGTGGGTAATGCTACCGGCCGTTTCTTGACGTTGCGGCTGTGCCGGGGCATAGCGTCACAAGCTGTTGGGACAAGTCAACTCAGTTAGGTGGGTTTATCAGAAGATGGCACCATGAAGAGTTTCCGCTTTGGATCGATGATATTGACTACTTCGTCGAAGAATTTATAGAAGAATGTGTTTGGGCTTGCGTTGCGATGTGAGTAGATAGATTATAGTAAATATCATATCTCAGTAACTACGCTAATACGTACAACTCGTCATCCAGGATTGAAACTTCCTGAAATCCCGATGCCGGTGCCTCCCTCGCCCATTCATTCATCTTGGACAAACCTTGGGACCAAAAGATCATTGCCTCAGAGCTTGATTGTATCCCGAATCAGAAGCTCAGCTGTAGCATTTCTCGCCAGGAAACTTCCCTCATATCTCAAAACGTCGACGTTCACCCAGGGATCCGAAGTTGACTTCCTCGGGAAGCTAATGTGGCCTTTTCCCAACCAAATCTCGTCACACTTCATTCCCAGGCCACACGGAATGAACTCTTGAACCGACGGGGGCTGTCCAACATGCGGCGAGGGAATGCTGCGGAGGTTGAGCATCCATCTATCTGGCGGAGGTGCGCTGGAGACCAGCTGTTCGGGGACGAATTCAAACTCGACCATGGTTCGTCCCATTGGTCGTTCCGTGCCGCCGACTACAAGCCGACTTCCAGTGAACTGTTGAATGGTCGTCTTTCCATAGACCTTGGGAAACCCGAGAAGCTCGCGGCCAGCAAATATGGCAGCGTCGTTGTCGAGAATAAATAGCAGATTGAAATGGTACTTTTCGCCCTTGTAGGTTACCTCGACCTGGTGAGCATATTCGGTGTAGGCTCCGACAGGGCTCATCCCGTAGTTGAGGAACAGCGAGGTGATGAGAGGCTCTTCTTCTAGTTCAAGAACATCGGGAACAAGATGGGCTACTTGAGATGCAGCGACTCGATAAGTAATTCCGACTGCGGTAGTATTCGTGAATACCCCCTTTGCCCTTGAATATGCCGGAGAAAAGATTGGCAACGATTCGCCATTTAAAGCCAAGCTTCCGTAAGGCATGATTGCGGTGTGTTTGTCTTTTTGTATGGAGGCAGTTGAGTGTGAAGGTATAGTGGTTGAAATCTATTATTCAGAGCTGGAAATGAATTGTTGATTTCTTTGAACCACGATCCGCCATGGCAGCGCGCGCTCTTATGCAAATACCATGTCCCAATGACCGTGATGTTGACGCTGTTTCTTACGTTGACTGCATAAGCCTCTGACAGTAAACCACTAATGCTGCCAACGTTGCCTGCAGGAAACTCAAGTCTGGGAGCAGGGGTCGGCATTTACCCGGTGGGTTGACCAAGCAGCCCGCAGGCCATCTTGACCATCTCATGGCCTGATGCGCATATGTAAAGACGCCCCGAGCACGAGAGATCGTCCGGCTCAAAGTCAAAGCCGAGGCCGCTGATTCGGTGAGAACTGCGTTGCGTTGCCGCCATCCTCATCACACCATCAACTCACTATTCTTACAGTATGCTTTCTGTTGCGTTGTTTCTGTTGCAGTCAAACAACAAGCAGGGAACACGGCCAAACTCTTGGGAATCCACCGTGCCTAAGATCTAGTTGGATCGTTTACATCGTCACATGCAAATGGCCCGCGAATCTCCATCAGACCAACCATCACAGCAGAGGCGGCGGCGAAATGCCGTGGCGCAGCGCAACTATCGTATGCTTATTCGCTGTTTTGTTTAATGGACATGGCTCACCTTGGGGATAATAGGTGCACGGCAAAGAGAGAGAAGAAGGATACTGGAAAACTTAGCTATCTCTGGCCTAATCGTGCCAGGTCCCTTGGGGGTTTCATGCATCCCTGATCTCGGCGAGGCGTATTCACAGTTGCTTTCGCAACGAAACCATCATCGAGACCGGGTTCTCGGGTCATCTCAGCTGATCAAAAGCGAGATCTCTTCTGCTCATGCTGACACGGATTCCCGTCGTCGGGACATTGCGCCAGGCTTTACCGCCTCCGAGTTCTTCTCCTGTATCGGCTCTTATCCCGAGCGAGAACGCCACAACTTCTTTATGCTGATGACTAAAGAACTGTTCGGTATTCGAGACATTATCAAATACGGCCTCATCTTCCTGGGGTATCCTGTAAGCTCTTCACTTTATAACAACGCCATGCTTCTTCCAATGAGTCAATGGCTGGGGGAAATTCAACAAAACCTGGGCAATGTTGACTTTAGAGCGGTAATCGAAGCTGGCATCAGCGTCTTTGGAAAGTTGAACGTGCCCTTGGGACATAATTCCAGGATTCACGAGATGGTTGCATCTCCTCTATCCCGGGGCCGGGTCACGGATAGCATCCTTCTATGTCGAGTTTCATTCGTATCGGCGGTTTTCATAAATGCTATGCAGCTGAGGATCCCATGGCATGATCTGATATTATTTGAATCTAAATCGCCCTTTTGTCGCCTCAGAAAGCAACTCATATCGAAGAAGTACGAGGATCGCGCACCGGGAGTCGAAAATGCCGATCAAGCTGCACAAATACGACTGGCATTTCAAGACTATTTGAAGGGCATACAACCTGACCTTGCGCCCACAGACGTGCAGCTTACTGTCCCTCATCATCCAACTCTGGACACAATTCCATGGCCAAGCTTCCGTTCCAATGTTATTACTGCGGTACACTCAGATCCCCCGTTAATCGATAGAGAGGACTTCTGTCTCGATTTGTTGAATGATGGCCTTCGATGCTGGGGCTTTGCCAATGGCGACTCCTTGCCCTCTGCAGCTCCCTGGGATGCTCGAAACTGGGAAGCCGCCCCATGGTTCCTTGAGAAGTGGAAACATCTCACTGACGGGAGAGACGGGGACGAGTGGAAGATTAGTTCTTGGTGGTGGTCCATGAGTGCCAGGACGAATGTATGACCAGCTTGAACAGCAAATGGAGAGACTAGATTCTTCGCCTCATCTACATTCTCAAGGGAAATGGACAACCACGGATCCAACTTACCCGGCTTGCCTGGTGTGGAGGAGAAGGAGACTTTCTAGGCTATTGTACGGACCCAAGCACTACCCAGGCATTTAAACCTCACCTGCATTAGTATAGGAGGAATTTCCAGCATCACGCGCCATGCACACAACGTCATCTGCAGTGAGGAGCCGCATCGAGACCCCGGAATACCCATTGTGCTCCGTGCTTCAGGAGTCAGGAGATTTCTTCGGGCCTATTCGATTCATTGCCGACGCGATAAACCACGTACGATCGACGTCGGCCGAGGCACTGCTCGACGAGCCTCGGCCCCGAAGAAATCCCAGGGGTATATTTGAAAACGGCCATGTCACTTCTTTCTTCACCGACTTTGATGTCTTCTCCCGCCTCTCCTCTGACAACACTTTCACCATGCAGGCATTTCGACTCCACGGTCCAGGTTTACCATTCCAACTTGAGAGCGTTCCTATTCCCGAGCCGGGACACGGTCAGGCTCTGATCTCCGTCAAGGCCGCTGGTCTCTGCCACACCGACGCCCACTATGTCGACGGGCACGGCATTGAAATGCTGCCGTCTCTGCCCCTAACACTTGGGCACGAAGTAGCTGGCGTTGTTGTCAAGCTCGGGTCAGAGCCGTCTCCGGTGCAAGTTGGCGATCGCGTCACCGTGGCTCTGGTAGCTCATCCCGTCGAAAAGGCAACCCGGGCCACGACCATCGGGCTTGGTTACGACGGGGGCTACAGTGAGTTCGCGCTGGCTCATTACGAGCACCTGGTCAAGATTCCGGACGGCGTGACATTCCCCCAGGCAGCTGTTGCCACAGATTCCATCTCGACGGCGTATCACGCAACAGTGGTGACAGCTGGAGTCAACAAGTCAACAACTCTGGCAGTCATTGGCATCGGTGGCCTCGGTCTCAATGCAGTGGCAATCTCGATGCTGCAGGGCGCCAAGATCTACGGGATCGATCTCAACGAGACCAAATACGAAGATGCGAAACGCTTAGGCGCGGTGGCGTGCGCCTCATCCCTCGGTAGCTTCTCCGATGTTGTTTTCGATGTCATTATCGACTTTGTCGGATCCACGTCAACGATCGCTTCTACTCTCTCCTCGGTCAAAAAAGGCGGGACAGTCGTAATGGTTGGACTCGATGGCAAGGGCCTGGAAATCCCATCTGTGCTGTTGGTGACAAAGAGTATCAGTTTAAAGGGTTCGTTTGGGTCGGCAAAGGAAGAGCTGGTGGAGGTGCTCAACTTGATTGATTCTGGCAAGATTTCGCCTCGGCTGGCGGAAATACCATTCGAGGATGTGACCAAAGGGTTGCAGGATATCAAGACGAATACGGTCGAGGGCCGCTTGTTTGTCCGCCCCAGCGCAGAGTAGAAGATTAATGATACTTTTATCCTACAAATTGGATGGATGCCAGACTGTAAAAAATGGTTATGGATAACGACTGTAGTGAGAATGTTTTGAGAACTGAGATAAACTGCATACTCTGATTATAGACTACACTCCGCTACCATACACCATCAAATAGCTGAGCAGCCTGTACCATAATTGGAGGCCTTGTTCAAATCTCTTCTGGGTACTTCTGCTTTTTCCACTAGCTCTTGTGCCAACTTCGCCGCCAACTCCCCCACACACACTCTCGAATTCACCTCTATTGCGGGATGCCAAGGCTTCGCGAATCGTCTTGCCTAGCGATCCTCTGTGGGCAGGATCCCGTAAACGGTCGTAAACGGTGCGCAAAAGTTATGGCCAAGCCTCTAGTTGGAACATGACAAGATGGCAATGTCTCGTTGATCCTCCAACTTTGCCATGTGAAACTCCACCATCTCGAATCGATATCTCCGGTAGCGTCAGTCTATTGGTCTCCCTCTAGAGTAAGTGTGGTTAGGTCGCTGCCACGTTCATGAGCTGAAGCGACAGGCTACTCAGTGAGACAAGCATTTCAGATACTAAAAATTCTTTACGCCTTACCAAAATCCCCTTCAACTACCTAACAAAGCTGATAAGCCAACATCGGCCTTGACCAAGATGGGAAAGCCCACCAAGGCCATCATTCCGAAGAGCCGGTTCTCGGCCTCACTAGCTCAGGAACCAGTGAAACTATTGAATTTGTGCCCACGCCAACCAACAGGAGAAAGGAATTAGGGGCTAATTAATTTCAGTGTCAGGGGCAGGTTTTTCGTATAAGTCTTGTGGCAATCTCCTCTGTAGATGAGATTGAGCGTCTCCTTCTACCATCAACCGAGAAGCAAATCACCATGAAGCTGTCAGCCCTCCTCCTCGCGTCCGCTGTCTACGTCGCCGGTGTCGTAGGCACCAGCCCATGCAAAAACATCAACAGATGCGAGCGCGATCTTGCCGACAAGGCGGGCTCTCCTGACCTCGAGAGTCGCATCTCCGACTGCAAGTCCCTCGACACCGTCACCGTCAGCCCCTACACTGTGTAAGTTGCTCGATGCCCAACGCCGGGGCGAAACGCGTCTAACAGTCTCCCAGCACTGTGACCGAAACCTTTGCCAAGCTTGCCGTCCGAATCCCTACCGGACGACCTACCCCACGAAATCATGAACGAGCCTACCTGGACCATTTTGTGCGCGCTGCAGCAACTCCGACCGCCACGGCTACGACACTCTACCCGACCGAAATTCCCGAGTATGCCACCTATTGCGCGTCGGCCGCCGCCTACTACAGCGCCTGCTCACACCTGGGCATAACGGCAGCCACCACGACACTGCCGACGCCAACGTATACTTCGTCTTCGACGAGCTCCGATTGCCCTCTGCGACGCATGGTGAGGCGAGGGGGCGAAATGATGGGCTATGAATACCCAGATGGATGGGACAGCTATAATATGCCGGGAATCCACCTGTTCTAGGTGTGATTGTGAATGAGATTGAATTGTGTATCCAGTCCTGGAGTAATGCGTGATATTTGGCGTTTAGGAACTAGGCGCATTCTACTGAGCAAGGCATCTGCTCACATGCAACAATATGAAGATTATTTGGCCCGTCATGTCACTATTGACCCATAACTATATCTGCACTATTCTCGTCTAAGGCACCAAGAGTGCAAGTTGAGGTCCGATAATTGAATCTTGGGTTCGTCCGACCAGGTAAGATGACCAGGAGTAGTCTACCCATCTTTGATGAGCCCAACTTTTCTACGTGACGGCCTTGTAAACAGATAAACAAAGCTAAACTGGTCCCCATGGCCCTTCCATCGTGTTCTGCGCTGTGTCCGACATACTTTCTCCCAGGGCCTGAACTCCAACACTGAACTTTTTTGTAACTTGACTCAACAAATGAAAACCTAGCCTTGCGTTTCTTTTGACACTACTTATGCATCTCACTCGTAAGTTGGAACTTTCCGACATCCTCATGCATGTACTAAGTGACCTTATTCTCCGATCCGCATCTCGAATTGTATACGAGTTGAGCGCTAATTGTCCTGGATCTACCTTGCCTCTAGCCACATTCCAGGGAAATATCTTCGCCATGGGGAACAAAAAGCTCGCTTCGAGTCTCCTTTATATGATATCCCCATTTCGTCCTTGAACGGACAAGTGCAGCAGCCCTTCCTTTACATCTCACCGATTGATGAGCACGTTATACCTCAGGTTGGACAGCATAACAGTTGCCGGATCATTTAGTAATAACATGCACAGTACGGCTGTTCATCCATGCATCGTCGAGCGCAGGTCGTGACTTAAAGGATCAGGATGCATGATGTGAATGATCAGATGAAAGTGCACGATGCCAATGAGCCACGCACCGGGAGTAGTATATATGTCTCTCCCAATACAAAATACGAGATCAAAGCGACGACATGCGTTAGCCACAGCTCTAGTAACATACTACAAGCAATTTCTAAGCAATAAATAAACAGAATAGATGGGCAACATTCTTCATTCAAAAACTAGACCTGTTTCAACGACGCCTGACTAACATTTCTATCCAAACGGAAAACACTAAATATATGGTAAACCACCCCCCACATCCCTCCAGGGCCTCCTATGTCGCAATGCGATCCGACTCGTAGGTAGCATCGGTGATGGCTGATTTCGCCATATCGTCGTACCAATGCTCGTTGACTTCTTTAAGCGTTGTGTTGAGCCAGATATAATCGAAATGGCCCTTGACCTTTACACTTCCGTTTCCAATCAATTCATAGAGCTCGACTGTAGAGAACTGATCGTAAACAGCATAATCGTTAAGGCCAATGTCCACGGCGCCATGTTTGATCTCCCCAGGGCCCAACTCGACGGCACCTGAATAAGCTATCCTCCCATGGTCTGGAGGGTGATAGTCGGGACGTGTAAAGTCATACAGTGGCAGGTCGTCTTTTTCGTTATAAAACTCCAGAAAGTCATATGGGTCTGGGTCGATGCTGAACGGGCCTTGACTTTCCGCTATAACAATGGGAAAGTCGTTGGTGTTCATTAAGGTGACCAGAAACGTGAGTGGGTATTTGTCCACCTGCTTAACCGAGGCCTCGATGCCGTAGTTTTTAGGCTGTTCTTTCTGTTCCGCCAACTTCCACGGTAGATGCTTGTGCATATTTGCCTGGCAGAGAAAGAGAACTGAGCAGAAGACGAGCAAGCGGGCCATGGCCCGAGGGAACGAGAATGAAGGTAGAATGCACATGTTGAAGGAGAAGGTTGTGTCTGGTGAAATGTGGTGAAAGGATGTGACGTTGTGTAAAGGAGGTTTGGGTGGTGTGTGTGTGTGTGTGACTGGGTGAGTTTAATGACGAAGGATGGGGAGCAAGTCTCCTCGAAGGGAAATTCGGCTTCTTTATATAACCGACGATGGGCGCTCAAGGGCTTACAAACGGACATCGAGTGACCCTGTTCTAGGCAAATCGCAAATGTTTACCAACTGATTAAAGTTGGTTTCATAGGAAAATGTGAGTCAAATGAGTTAAATTCGAGATAGGTTCATGTACACAAGGCTCAAGCTTCAAGTGGCAAGATAAGCATGGCTTAAATTGAAAGGCATCCTCAGAACTTTGCCACCACGTGTTTATTTTCAAGCCAAACTCATTTTCAAGCTTTGTACATACTCCAGGCACCAGACTCATAAGCTCGGCAGATGCAGCATCACGGAACGTTGATAACGCCAATGCAGCCTTTCACCGTGTTGACAATATCGCCGACAACCAAAAGGAATCGGCACTCCGAAGCATTTCTTGCACTATTTCTGTGGAAATGCTTGTGCTAATGTGGAGATATGGTTGTGATTATGTTGAATGCCGGTTTCACAGTCAGTTGAGTTATCATCGAGCCTGTAATGTACCCGTTCAAATCATCGTGGTCTATTTCCTGTAGCTGGGTGATGTAGATCGAAATAAGGCGTAAGCTGCCCATGAAGACTCCCGGTTGGCTCCAGCAGTGACAATACTTTACGGATCTCGAGGTCAAAGGCTTCGGGACACTGCACCATTGAGGAGCGGTTTGGTTGGCTTGGTAATGGAGATGTAAGAACCAACTTTATTAACAATCTCCTGTTCTGGATACAGAGGGCCTGCCCGTGTTTGGCAAACCTCTTTCGGAACTTTAGCGGCATAAACAACAATATCTGAAGATTAATGCAGCACGAACAGATTGACGCAGAGATGCCACCAAAAACTCAGATAAAGTTTTAACAAAAATAAACACTCTAAAGCTAAAAAAAAA